>JAVTVY010002488.1:0-36030 GCA_036873755.1 Hanleya hanleyi
CCCCCCTGAAAAAAAACCACAATGGATCCTAAGGACGACAATGAACTCCACATATACATTAGTATAGCTATATTAAGAGTGTCTCCTATCGTGACATTGTGGTGTTTAGTAGGATCGCTTTCGTGGTCCACTGTGGTAATTTAAGGTCCCTTGTCGTCCTTTGTCGTGATTTGTAGGACGGGTATAGACACAGCCATCTTGGAAATCCTATTCCATCGAAGTCATAGTACATCGCGCATTAATGATGTAGGGATTTACAGCAGCTGTAAACCGCGATCCGCTGAACGTGAGGCACATCCCATGCTGTAGGATGTGTTTCCGCCCACATATAATCCTCGTTGTATTTCTCCTTTATCAGGAGATAAAATATATATCCAAATGAAATTAATATTCCTTTGAATCTATCCCCGAAGGATCTGTTCTGATTCTAGGTGTTTCTCCTGCTTTTGCGTCTAAAGCTGATCACCATGGTAACGAAATCATACAGCTGACATAGCAGTGCGACACGAGGTTACAGCTGACATAGCAGTGCGCCACGAGGTACTAATGTCCTACATTATCCGAGGCCGCATCAGGTGCACAGCTACGGAGACTACTTCGCAAACTGCAGGCATAATTATAACAGCCTTAAACTCCGTTTGTGTGGATTCATACTATCTGTTGTATATTGAACCATTTTATTGTGTATTTGCATTTGAAAACTTCCTTCCACAAAGATTCTGGGGAAATCCTTAAGGTGCCAATGGCTGGTTGCACAGCACGACCCATCAAAGAGACATCACAGCATCAAACCGAATGATGGCGAGTGAGCACGAATGTTCCCGATCAGACGTAGATTGTGACGTGGCGCTTGATTAACAAAATTAAATTTTACTATTCCTGGGCGGTGAAGCAAGGTAATCATACAAATGTTATGCGCGAAGTGAACTGCGCTATACTATGTGAACGCTCGCTCGCTCGCGCCCTCTCTCTCCCTCTCTCTCTCTCTCTCTCTTACCTCGTACAAGTTCACAGATGATCGTGAGTTTCAGCGGCAAACATAAAAAATAACCAACTACGGGTAAAGCATCCAGGCATTTATCTTCTGTGTCCTGGAACCATTTACGGCAGCTCTTTACTCCCTCCGAAAACACGTCTGTAAATCAAACATACAGTTATAATATATTGATGTGCATTTTGAACAAACTGAACGTCAAAAGTTTGGGATGGGTAACATCTGAGATGTTTCATAATGCTAGATGACTAATCTCATTTTCGATAAAAACATGTCTTTCTTTGAGGGTTATGACATGTTTCATTCGCGTTGCCTCTTGATATTTCGACCCAAAGCACAAAATGAAACATCAAAGCTGAAACACGTGAATTCAAGTCGCAAAGATGACATATCTCAAGGAACGCGGAGTAAAAGATGGATATAGTGCTGTCTGGCGCATGGAATTCGTCATCACATCATCTTCACACATATCTAACCGTAATTCGGAAAGACATTGCGCTTTATCAACCAGCAACAAAGATATTACTAGCGTTGGCTATCAGATCTTCATTTCTTGCCATTATCGATCGTGAAGATATCTGGGACTCAATTTTTAGGAGAGCCTCATGTACATAACGACTGAACTCTTGGAACTCCAAATCATCATCGAAAATACACGTAAATAAAACTGAAACAAATTGAGAGCAGACACGACTACACGTATGATTATATCCAACATGTCCACGGGATTTGTAATGCTCTAGTCGCTTTAGTTGCTTCACTTGAATTTTCCATTTTTACCTCAATAATGAAGCGGACCTTCTCCCTCATCGACTTTACAAGAGAGATGATAACAGTTTCGACATCGTAAACTATCCTTTTCTGGACAGTAATATTCCAATGCGATATGCATATGGATTGGCGTATACATATCTCGCCTGGTATAGCATCTGCTAGATCCTGTGTAAATGTGCTGATTTTAATACAACATTTCACAGACATTTATAAACCAGGGCCACACCATGAACCTCCACTCAACGTTTTTCAAGTTTGGCGATACATATCGCGTGCTGATAGCAAAGTACGAGTGTACGGTGTGTGCTCTATGGTGTCACGTTGTGTTTAATTCCGCTTAACCCGGGGCTAGGGGCCGTATGAATCCTTGGAGATCCTCATGGTGCCCATGTGAACAGTCACAATCAAAGCGTGGCAAAGATACATCATTCTGTAGATAAATTTACAGCGAAAATATATGGATTAAGAATACTGATCAGGGATACGCATGTGATATTTTTGAAACATCCTGATGTTTTGCCAGCATCATTGAAAAGTGTTGACCGCTTCTCTCTTGTATGAAACTAGCATGTTATTGTATTTTGTTTGTGCTGATGTTAATATATGAATTAGGTCCTTGGATTATGGATGCGGCAATTATTTACATGAGCAGTGTGACTAACGTCACAGGACCTACGAAGTAGAGTAGGCATTAGGACTCGGAACGCGAACTGAACTCTTGGAAATCCCCGCCCCCAGTTAGAATCCTGCCTATATTAAGATGGGCGCCGCCCAAGTCAGAATCGCCAGTGATTTTCATCAAAAATCACCAGAAATTTTCATCAAAAGTAGGTCAGCTCAAGACTTGTTGTAACAATCTCCTGCTGCGCCTGCATTCCAAAAATAAATAACTATCGCCGATTTAATTTTACAATTTGTTAACTAAAGAAAACAGATTGAATAATAAAAAAGTTCAGTAGATTTCAAGCTTTACGTGTGAAAATATATCGATCTCTTTAATGGTTTTCAGTGCCCTTGTCCAGGATCAAACAACTTTTTGAATCGCATTATTTTCCCAACAATACAACAAATTTTTATATATAGTACTATAGTAGAAAGGTAGCATTTATGTAGTTTACGGTAATTCAACTCAAGACCAACACCTTCTCTGCACAAGATAATGATTTCATGCCATTCTCCTGAGCATAATCGGTACAAAGACGAATAAATAGCGTCTACTTACTTTATCTAGTTAAACTCTACCCAAAGAAAATAAGTTAAGACACTTTAAACTAGCACATGCCGTCATGGCTTTGTTTCACCTTCAGTAAACTTTTATCGTTGTTGCTCACGCAGACTATTCTGAAAGATGATGCCACATCTTTCTTTCTTCGTCTGACTTAATTGGTTGATGTAGTATATTTCACCAACAGTGCGTAACTGTAACTTGACCTGAATTTGACGCCTGATGTGATCTGTGAGGAAATGTTTCAAGGATGTGAAAGGCCACAGCTTACATATATTTCTAGCAATATACTGAATTGTGTGTAGGCTGGCAAGTTCGTAATAGCAGTGTAGTTAAATGCACTAACAAATGATGGAAAATTAGCATTTCCTATTTCATTATCCCATCACGTTTTATACTGTGTTATATATACAGTGAAACATACAGCCAAGGGTTCCCGATGGGCATGACAGTGCACTCGCTGAGCTATCAATAAATAATAAAAAAAATAATTATAAATCAAATTCTCAGCAGAATTCGGTCAGCTCAGAACTTGTTGGTAACAATGCCCTAATTCACGTTCGTGCCAAAAATCAAGGTTCTAATGGCAATGGTTCTCCTTATTTTGCCGACGAAAGGACTCGGATGGACTGACTCACTCACTCACTCACTCATTACCGGACAATTTGCGATCTGTAGCCTACTTCGTAGGAAAAGGATGACGGCTAAATATATTGAATGAAGTTGTATTCGAAATTTGGCATCGTTATTCTGAACTATGGGTATTCTGGTTGCTGAGATCTCGACCAAAAATACGAGGCACTGATATTTTGTTGAACAGTTGTTCTAAACGACAGAGTTAACATTTTATGAAAAGAAAAAAATCTAAATTTGAATATCTTCATACCATTGCATCTCACAACCAAGAAATTCACAAATTTGAAATTCCAGAGAAATAAGCTTCCCAATAATATATATAAATGTATGTTGGTCACGTTCAAAGTTCTCACAATAAGACAATAAAAATTAGGGGGTGAGTGAAAATTCGGTCAGGTTGGTTACAAGTCCTTAATAAATGTATGCGTATGGAAAAAAATATGCTCATAGACTCGGTGTCACAGGCCTCTTGAATCTACACGCCGACGTGTGTAGGTCACAAACCACCATTGAAGTTTCTCGGTGTAAGATTATTATCAGGACTTGACTTCGGGCGAACATTGATTGGCCATCATACCTGACAGGTAACCTGACATTTTAAAATATTTCTATAATATTTGACTCTCAATATATCAAAACCACCTTTACCTTCGAAATTAATTTGCCGTAATGGTGTCGAACGGGACAACCCTAACTCTGGCGGTTTCTCTCGAAAAAAATGGCGGGAATGTATGCTGATTTTTTTATATGTTTGAGAGGAAAGGCCAGGATATCTGGTGTGGTGGGTCATTTGTGGCGGCGAATATTAAGGAATATAGTTTTCTCAAGACGTGCTCTACTACCAGAAATTCATGGACTTCTGCTACTACATATTAAATAAGACGATTATTTAGTGGTTTGTAGCCTTCATGGGATCTTTCAATTTAAAGACTGTTGATCGGTGAAATTCAGGTTTCACACAGAAATCTACGGCGGCTCATAAGTGACATTGATATTTTTTTAATTATGTATTTTTTTTTTTGCATTATCACCTAGGTGGGAATTATTCTTATGGAATAATTTCCACCCAGGTGATAATATTATCACCCAGGCGAAAATAATTTCCACCCAAGGTGGAAATTATTCTCACCTGGGTGGATATTATTATCACCTGGATGGAAATTATTTTCACCTGGGTGATAATATAATATATAATATTATCACCTGGGTGGAAATTATTCTCACCTGGGTGGATATTATTATCACCTGGGTGTAAATTATTTTCACCTGGGTGATATTATTATCACCTGGGTGGAAATTATTCTCACCTGGGTGGAAATTATTTTCACCTGTGTGATAATATTATCACCTGGGTGGAAATTATTCTCACCTGGTTGTATATTATTATCACCTGGGTGAAAATTATTTTCACCTGGGTGATATTATTATCACCTGGGTGGAAATTATTCTCACCTGGGTGGAAATTATTCTCACCTGTGTGGATATTATTATCACCTCGGTGGAAATTATTTTCACCTGGGTGATATTATTATCACCTGGGTGGAAATTATTCTCACCTGGGTGAAAATCATTATATATTTTCATTTTATTGTATTAATATTATAGTCAATTTGACCACAGATTGCCCGTATGTACATGTACATGACGTACTGTCACTATGGGTGCACTCCACACTAGGTCACGGTTTCGCACAAATGGCCCTAATTTCAGAATAAGGAAGGTCGCCTGTTTTTGACAGCATGGTAATTCTTCTTCTCTTTCTACTAACTGAAATCTATAGTATCACGCTGCTGGACGTAACCATTTCTTCAAACGAAGATATAACATTTGCTTGCTGCATTTGCGTACACTTCGCCATCCATAAGATGGCTTGCGAATCGTGTGTCTCCATTATCGCGGAGCGATATCCGATGTTTTACCGGATTCTGTTCGGCCTTCATGCGGCGGAGAACAGACTCGAGAAATCTGATAAATTACAGGTATTCATACCACTTCTGGAACAGATATTGCCTGAGCTTACAAAATATATAGGTATGAATAACTTTCGTATCATACAAGAGGTGTGGTGGATCTGAAATGTTGAACAAGTAGTTCATCACATGACTCGAAAATGCATTCTCAAATGCGGGAGACCAAAGCGACTCTCATGTAAACTGGTGACATTTTTGAATCTCCAATCTCAAAGCGAGGCAGCATGACATCACTCGCTCGACCGGGACCATTCATTCTTAAAGAGAGCCGTGTCTACCCGCGAACTACTTCCTGTATTAGATAACTCGCTTTCACGGCCAAGTATACATACCGACAATAATTTGTTCGCGATTGATATGCTCCGAAACGGAAAGAGTCATTTCCAAATTATATAGCCCACGTTATGCTCAGCAATTCGCTTCTAGCTCGGCGGAGTCAGCAGGTCAATGACAAGCCGGATACAGATGTGAAAATCATACGCCGCCTACTCACCCCCCAAATTTTGGGGGGTGGGGTGGCTCTCATTTACCCGTGAGACTCTTTCTCGCAGTAGGGAGTCTCGCGAGACGAGAATGTCGAAAATGGCGAGTTACGTTGGGGTTGCGTCGGTAGACTTTAGCTGATTGGCTGACGAAGTCACGTGGTATTGCTTTATGGAAATTCTCTCCTGCAATTGCCGAAAGTAGGCTGAACATGGATACACACGATCCCAGGGTCAGTCTTACCCAACCTCCCCACAGCGCATGCTCCACTTCGCAGGCTCCATTACCATCCCTGCCACCAATAGCGGAAGTTGACCTTTACTACGTTGCTATGACGTATAGGGGAAACCAACCAACGCATGGTTCAGTTTGAATCCAGCCGAACAACTCCTTTAGTGTCGCAAATGAGCGAACTACTTTTCATATGCTCTGTCCAGATAAACAGGGAAAATTATCTCCAGATAATTCTTTTTAACGCTAGGTCAACAGAGGTATTATGCAGACATGAAAAGTAATCGAAATGTTCGGTATACATCTATTTTACTATATTTGATGTCACTTCCGGCGATGTGCGCGAAGGCCCCGAATCCGGCCCAAAAATCTGACTGGGGGCTGGGGTGTTATTAGACCCCAGCGAGGTGGTTGAGTCTTACCGCGTATAGATGACCGAGATGGTTACAGGTTGTTGCTTGCTGGTCTCAACTACGCGACACTACGGAGTTAATCGTTTCCGGAATTGAATATCAGGCAGGCCAAAATCCTCACTTTTTCGGGAAACGAAAATGATGATGCTTTATGGCGATAAAATTTTACAAAAAACGAGTAGGTCGACCCCCTGTTTTTTTCGCCATTTTAAATTGTCCTTTGTACGGGAAACACTTTAACATACATACAAAGAAAATCATTTCGTACGTTTTCTGTGGGTTGCGGGTAGAATTTGACACATTTTCATATATTTTAAGGAGTTTTTCAGAAAAGTTGAAGAAGGTTTAAGAAGGATTGCACGTCTTTCATTTTCAATTTCAATAGCTCACTTGCCTCCTGGAATAATGGCATGAGTGTGCTCATTTGGAAAATATATAATTTTACAGGGGTTTTCTTAAAGATTTCACATATATTTAAGGCCGAAGACCCGAACCCATGTGTATTTTTAACCGCACATCATTTAGGTGTGGAATGCACCCTATATCAGCGCCATTCACTCCGTTGTTTCATGCGAACTCCTTCTACCCAGGTGAGAATAATTTCCACCCAGGTGAGAATAATTTCCACCCAGGTGAGAATAATTTCTGCCCAGGTGATAATAATATCACCCAGGTGAAAATAATTTCCACCCAGGTGAAAATAATTTCCACCCAGGTGAGAATAATTTCCACCCAGGTGATAATAATATCACCCAGGTGAAAATAATTTCCACCCAGGTGATAATAATATCCACCCAGGTGAGAATAATTTCCACCCAGGTGATAATAATTTCCACCCAGGTGATAATATCACCCAGGTGAAAATAATTTCCACCCAGGTGAGAATAATTTCCACCCAGGTGAGAATAATTTCCACCCAGGTGATAATAATATCACCCAGGTGAAAATAATTTCCACCCAGGTGAATATAATATCCACCCAGGTGAGAATAATTTCCACCCAGGTGATAATATTATCACCCAGGTGAAAATAATTTCCATCCAGGTGATAATATTATCACCCAGGTGAAAATAATTTCCACCCAGGTGAAAATAATTTCCACCCAGGTGACAATAATATCCACCCAGGTGAGAATAATTTCCATCCAGGTGATAATATTATCACCCAGGTGAAAATAATTTCTACCCAGGTGAGAATAATTTCCACCTAGGTGATAATGCAAAAAAAAATACATAATTAAAAAAATATCAATGTCACTTATGAGCCACCGTAGAAATCTGACACTTTCATTGGGTCGCGGTAGAAACGGGACAAAAATCCAGTCAGCTGTGTAACGGTCAATAGAGATCGCTTTAATACACCCCGAAAGGGATCCCATCATGCTTCTTGTTTGTGATGATATTGAATCTAATATACCCTGATGAGAATCTAATATACCCTGATGAGAATCTAATATACCCTGATGAGAATCTAATATACCCTGATGAGAATCTAATATACCCTGATGAGAGTTTCCAGATAATATGGCCTCCATCTATTTTAAAGAAAAGAGTAGGATAAAGCTAATCTCTTGCCAATATTGATTCCTTATTAAAAGAAATTTATATAAAGTACGTTGTAGTTAATAGCAGTAGGCCTACAGTCGTATACTTCGTAAACAGCAGGCAATATTATCCCGTCGTTTCAGCTGCAAAATCTTTCAAATGTACATTCTTCTCACATTGATGCTTAACGTGTATATATTCTCATTGAAATTAACGCAGAAATGTTGGATCCGAACAATTTATTATCATGCATGTTTCAGGTAGGTTGTAAGCATATAGTCAAACAACTGCAAAACATCGTACTTCCATTTCCGAATACCACGCTATAAATTACTCAAACACCCTTAGCAAAGTGATATGGAAAACGGTAGCGGTCACTTGCCTTCTCGCATATTCGCATACAAAGCCGGTCTTCATCAAAGAAGATAAATTGCGAAAAGTAGCGAGTTGAAGCGTATGGTTGGGAGCGACATGCGGCGCGCTGAACAAAACATACTTTCCTGCAGACCTCAGGCAGAGTTTTTGAGAGCCTGTATATAGACCAAACGTATTAGTACAGATTCCCTAAGGGGCGTGAAGACCATGTTTTTCGTCCTACATGTTCCTTCAGGGACTTCGTCCTGATACGCTTTCGTATATTACAAACCTTCACATCTGAAATCTAGTTTCTTCTCCCATTTTCTTTCGGTCTTCGTTGCCACCTTCTCGTTTTCAATTCCTTTGTATCTCTCTTCTATCTTCTGAGTACGGTGTACGTTTCCTCCGTTTAGATTATCAACATCATCGGTGTGTTTTCGCAATGATTTCACTTCGTTTTCGTCAGTAAGCTGGAATTAAAAGTTAAGGTGGCTCCCTAGTTACAAGAATGGCTGTTCTGGGCAGTGTTTTGAGCATGGCAATTACCTCCCCTGTAATCGTACTCTTGTGCGCGAATGGATAGAATGAGATACTGTGACATGCTGCGCTTACTTAGCATCCCTTGTGACGTCATGATGTCGAATGGCAAATTCTTTGTTGGCGTGGCATTTGTTGACGTCATGACGTTGCATTGTTGCGACTTCATGCAAAATGGCGGGGATAGGCGAAACTGGATGAGGCCGGTTTGGAGGTCAGGAGATCTGGATGAGGCCGGCTTGGGGGCCAGGAGATCTAGATGTGACCGGGTTGGTGTAAGAAAAGCTGGATGTGGCCGGGTTGGGGGTCAGAAGAGTGGGTTTTGCCGGTTTGGGGGCCAGGACAGCTGGATGTATCGGGGTTAGGTGGCAGGGCAGATGGATGTGACCGGGTTGGGGTTCAGGGGGCTGGATGTGGCCAAGTTGGGGGTCGGGAGAGATGGATGTAACCGTGTTGGGGGTCAGGAAAGCCGGATGTTGCCGGGTTGGGGATCAAGAAAGCCGGATGTGGCCGGGTTGGGGGCAGGAAAAATGGAAGTGGCCCAGGCGGGGATCAGGAGAGCTGGATGTAACCGTGTTGGGGGTCAGGAGAGCTGGTGTGACAGGGTTGGGACGTAGGACAGATGGATGTGAACGAGTTGGGGGCAGGAGGGCTGAATGTGCCCAAGATGGGGGTCAAAAGAGCTGGATGATCTTGATATAGGCTCTGCCTGTTACCCAATCCAACATTCATATATTTTCAAGGAAATAAAATACGGTTTAAACCAAGAGCTGGATGTGGCCGGGTTGGGTATCGAGGGAGCTGGAAGTGGCCAGGTTGAGGTCAGGAGAGCTGGATGCGCCTGGGTTTGGAAACAGGATTGATGTATGTGTCCAGGTTGCGGGTCATGCGGACTTGATGTTGACGAGTTTGGGGTCAGAAGAGCTGGACATGACCGAGTTGGGGGTCATGATGGCTGGAGGTGACCGGGTTATGGGCCAGGAGGACTGGGTGTGACCGGGTTGGGAGGCATGACAGATTTGACCGGGTTGGGGTCAGGACGGCTTGTTGTGGCCGACTTGCGGGTCAGAAGAGCTGGATGTGGTCGGGTTGGGTATAGAGAGAGCTGGATATCGCCAGAGTGAGGTCAAGAGGACTGCATGTGACCGGGTTGGGGGTTGAAATGGCTGGATGTGACCGGATTGGGGGAAGGATAACATGCTGTGGCCGTGTTGGGGCAGAATATTTTAGAGAGGTGGTTGAGATAGGAGCACCGGCTTGGGGTCAGACGGGTGAGGCAGGCTATGAAGATGAACTGTGTCTGGGAGTAAGTAGGGTTGTCAGGAGACTGTGATCAGATGATATTAATAAGGAGTGTTAGAGAAATGAGTAATTCCTGGGCGATGGATTAATTACCTCTTTCCGGATTGGTTCAAACGCCTTGTCAATAGTTTCCATAATTTCCTTCATTCGAAATCCGTCTTTCTGTAAAAAACGAAGAAGTAGGAACTACTTTTTAAAATGCTTAAATCAATACACTGTTACATAATAAGACTGGAAGTGCAATCGTATGAAACAAACGTACCCACCCACCTTACTCTTGGGCAATGCCATACCCGTGGTTGCGAGCGTTCTACCCGTGGATTTAATACACTGTCTGGATCCTATACTCGCGAAGATTTCAGGACAAGCAAACGGTAGCCATCCTGCCATCAGCGACTGGCTGATTGGTGGATCAAAGTTTCTCTCATGTCAAAATCTATTCACGTTTGAAGAAACCCCATGATATGTCCGCATGTCGGGTGAGTTATGACGGCCAGAGCTCTTGCGATGATATTTAGCTATTCATTTCGAAAAAACTATTTTGTACACATGCCCGTCTGACGTCACCGATCCAGATCTGGACCGGTCAACCTCGTCACCAGGGGTAGCCTGGCCGCCGTCGTATAATAACGTTGGGCCGATTGACTGCTAGACTGGATCCAGCCCCTGTTTCATAATGTATTTTAAACGGGAAACAAGAGGAAGTAACTCTGCCTATTAAGAAATGCTTGAAACAGGGACTGGACGGAACGTCACAAGGGAGCTAACTTTGCAAGAAAAAATGCACAATATACTGTGCATTTTTTGTCACCAATGAATACTCCGTATTCTGACCCCGCCCCCAACTCAAAGGATTTGATTGGTTCGTTCATATAGGCACGCTGGAATCAATGCGTTCTTGTGACGTCAACAATGAGAATGACGTTACTACCATGACCTCAACAATGGGAATGACGTTACTGCCGAGACGTCACAGTATGGCGTTAGAATGAAATTGATACAAATGTTGCGACTGAAGGAAAAAACATGTCAATCGTCCAGACTAACCACGCCTCCAGATGGAATCTTTACACGACGAAACCCATCAAATCGTCCAGTCTCTATTTTAAAAATCATTTTTTCATTTTTTTTTTCATTCTATTTATTTATTTATCAAACGTATATATTTATTAACGATCATTTTATTATTATTAAATAGTACATATGAAATAGAGACTCATCCAGTCTAATTGACGACAGGCTTCATATAATGCCAACTTCACTGTAGCGGCGATGTCATGACCTGTTGACGTGTATTTGTGACGTTATGCAACAATCGGATTAACAATTCCATTATAACGTCGTATTGTGACGTGTAAAAAAATTCTGCTGTGACGTTACGGACTGACGCGGACCCACAGACACTCTCGTCAAGCTGTACAGCCTGTTGAAGGTCGATAAAAGAAACAATCTTTTACAGAATATCATTATATAACATCATCAGTTATCAAATCCTAAAGCAAGATGAAACAGACGCATATCTTGAGCGATAGTTTTCACATTGATCTGTAGCATTTCCTCTACGCATCGAGCCATTTTATAAACACTCCATGTTGAAGGTATGGGCTTAAATTTGGCCGCCATTACGTCTTTTCATTATTAGATACTGGTCCACAAGCTTAGCGATAGCGGGTCATGCGCAGTGGATGGGTACTAGTCTAGACACACACCCAACCTCGCCACCAGGGGTCGCTCTCCGCTGGAAAATTGGCCGCTCCGACGAACCCCTGGGACGACGGTCGCTGAAAATTGGTCCCATAATACATTGAAAAATTCTTTCACGTGGCCTCTTCCGGTTCCATTGGAACATATCCTATTCTTTATAGAACGTCAGCCATGAGTCATTTTCATGGCCAGTGTCATAACGTCATGACGTCAGAATAAAAAAATGTTTCGCAAGAATGCATAAAGAATTCTAGTAGGCTACGTCATCTTTCAGATGCGCTCGTAACATTCATGACGTCGGGACGTCGGCTTGCAATCTCCTGGCTTCGATTGCATATACCTTTCGTCTAAACGGCTGCAGGAATGATCTCTGCCCCACCGTAATAAAAATGTAGAACGGAAGGAACAGTTCGTATGATTCGATGATATTCCATTGGTTTGGCGTTTTGATTGGCATGGATCACCAGCGCGTGATGGATAATGCATGAATGGAAGAACGTACCGGTTCTATTTTCTGGTTGTAGTCATAGATACCTACCCCTCCCATCCACGTCATTTTTTCAATGAAAAGTCCGCCATTGTGTTGCTAAGCCGCGTCACAGCTCTGTAAATTTTGTGAAACTGCTCTATCCAAAAAGAGTTCGTTTGCGTTTGTCTTGATATAATACCGTACTGATGTTATTCATGACATAATTGAAATGTATAATGGCATGGTTGACATAACTGCACAGTTAGAAACTAAATTATGTGACATGTTTCGCGTGATACACTGCGCGCATAATAATGTAACAGCTTATTACATTTTTGTTGCCTGTGGGTGAGATTAGATTTGGAGCTGTTTGTAAAAAGCGGAAAACGGATCGAGGCTTGGTGAATGGGGTTTTGTGTGATATGCAATGACCGATCGTACTGCTGAGCGCCGTCCCAGAGCCTAGTAGGGAGGACAGGACCAGATAGCTCTGGTTTCGAGATTGCTGAACCGGTAACGTCACTCGGTCATACAGATCAGCCAGTCGCTGATGGCAAGATAACTACCGTTTGCTTGGCCTCAGATATCCTCGAGTCGGGGGGAGCAAGGTACGAGTCTAATCCCATGCCCAGTGAAATTGCCGAATGAGAAACCTCACATACCCGTATGACCTGGCACGGCTTAATTGGTCTTTATGCCAGTGAACACGAATACATTATAACGCCTTCCTATGTAATTGAGCCCCGAAACTCGAAATAGCCGTACTGGACTTTTATATGGAGAGAATTACAAAGTTATTTCAAGCTTGATATATTATCAATGTCACGGAGTAATTGCAGTCATTTTGTAGAGTTCAGTTTGTTATACATGCGACAAAGAAGAAGACTTATGCCTGGGTAACTATCGATTTTTTAAGTAGATGACTCATTAAAATGAACAGACTTTATTCAGTGAAGTCGATCAACAAAGGCGATCATGAATAATTTCTCGAGTGGAAGGTAAAGAACGTATAACGTAGGGGAGGGGAATGGAATGAATAACTCACCTGTAACTCCAGGGCTATATCATGTAATGGTTTCAGGCGGAGTCCCATCTTGGCTTTGGTGTGGTTGGCCATGAGTTTTATTGTGCATCCAAGGGCACGAGTGGCCTCCCTTGCGTTAGACATGATATTAGTTATGGGTCCTAGAATATACAATGATGAACAGTTTTAAGGACTCACAGAGAGCGGTGTCACGTCGTGTCTATGTCATCTGTTTTATTAAAGGAGCGGGGCACTGTTTGTGTACAAATTGGAAAATCATCTTGGAAAATTTGGCAAAAAAGAGAAAGTCTTAATCTGAGTAGACAATAAAATATTGGTCTGGGGACAGTGGATTCCCTTCCTGTCCATGCCCAGAGCAAGTATCCAGGCAGTGCGCCCGGCAATGGCCTGGCACATATCCCCAGACAATACCTTCCTCGCCTTGGAGGTAAACAATTGAAAATTCAGCCATCTGTTTCGGAAGTAGTGTAAAAAAGGCCCTCAGAACAGGAGCAGGACTAAGATCAGTATCAATGGCGTCATCAGGATCCATGTTACACTGCCTAAACTGCACACAACATATCCTCCGTTTCACAATATCAGCCCATGTGTCACTGCCCAAATTGACTCGCATGCTCGGCTGCATATAACCACTCGACTTAGCCACTGACTATAACGTGACCAACTAAGAGCATTGCCTGTGGATTTAACCGACAGTGGTTTAACATGAATATACTATCCAAAGGATTAAGAATTTTTATAACAGCTTACCCATAACACTGGGAAAATGAACTCTAAAACATTATTTTTATCGCTAGTCAATTAACACATAAGCGAAATTAACACATATGTGTAACACATAAGCGAAAAGCGATCAGAACATCGAAAAATACCACTTTGAATATCTTACGATGTAACTTCCGGCGGCGTGCGCTCGGGCGGGAATCCTGTTCGAAAATCTTACTGGTGGGTTATATTGCCCTGGTGATATGGTTGGGCGTAAGCCTGTAAACAACGGAGTATGTGCTATACCGACCTGTTATGAGGAGAGCTATGGCGAAAGTGGCCACGTACGATCTCCCTTCCTTGCCAAAAAACATAGGAAACAGAAGACAGACGATACAACGGACCTGGACAGAGAGTGAAAAGCCCATGGCAAGTCCGAATCCCACGAGAGCGCCTAAACTCTTGCGCATTGATTCCGGCAATTTTAGCGGGTCGATCAGCAATGCATAACATCCTGGAATGTGAACAAAGTTATTGGCTATAAAATACTAGTACAAAAACATCCTGGAGAAACACATCCCCAGCCTGATGGCACTAAAAATTCGGATGGTAAAGTATACAAAGTTCAGATATCGCCCTTGTGGGGAGAGGAAGTTCAAATTTGACACCTGGTAGTGAAATGCGGTCTTCGGCAAGGTCTGACAATGCTCTATGAAATAATTTTGGGGAAAACAATCAGTGAGGATTATGCTAGTTCATTATCTCAAATGTTCGATATTGCCATCCGGTGGCGCCACCTGCAGGTGGACGTAAATGAAACATCATCTCAAGTCAGATCTGACGACACGGGAAAAGGTGACCATCAGACACTTATGAACTTCGGTAAGAAAAGTTGCAAAACCTAAGAAAAAATCATTCGCTACTGAAGACAAAGACGCCATATAGGAGAGAAATACATCCAAATATTAAAGCTCTATGAAACTGAAGAAAAGGCATCCAAATGGTAGGGTAACACCACTTTCTGTCGATAAAACATCACAAATCGGTCGCAGAACGACGCTATCTATTCTCGATGAGAACGTCACTGACTCTGGAACGTGTGGTAAACTTACTTTCGTCATGGCGTCATCGTAATATTCCTAGTTTGAAAAAAGCGTGCTGTTCGTTGAAGACATATGACGCCGTCGACCTGGTTCTTTTAACTTCAAGCAGAAATACCAGAAGTTTTCTCATAAATCGCGATACCAAGCAGCAATCGATAAAACACCGCACGTCGGCTGCACAACAATTTGATTTCACGATTTACTGTTATTTCCGCTTGAAGTTTACTAGATTGGCGGGGATCTGTGCCATTAAACAAACATGGAGATATCGTAAAGTTACATATTGTCAAAGAAGAGTTGTTGCCCCTGTTTTCCTTTAATTTTTGGGGCTGGGTAATTTGTCTTCCATTATGTAGGTTTTTCTTTCGTATTTGGATGCATTTCTCACCTAAATAGCGTATTTTGTTTCAGGAGCAGATGATTTTTCTTCCGTAAAAATATTACGCGGGTGATAATAATATAGCGCGGTCCGTGATAATATTAAGCGGTTTCTAATAATTTATTTTGGTCCTCGATAATATTAAATGATTTCAAATAACATATATAATAAGGTCCGGGGTAATATTAAGAGGGTCAGTGGAATCCGTGGCAGTATCAAAATTAAAATGTATTATCTGCACTAATATGCATTTTGAAGGGGGAGGGGGGAGACTGATGTAAATAGTAGACATTTTTCTTTTTAACGGGGTCTTAATATAATTCCCATAACAACACAACAAATCAGTGGTTCAGGGAAATGAGATGCGTCTACCGTATGCTATTAGAAGGCCGACGGGGAAGCCGAGAGTGATCTTCAGAGGTCGACAAGCGTCCGGTGTTCCGAGGAAAAACTTCTTCACCCCGCGACATACTAGTTGACAGGCTAAAAGTAGAAGAAATAGCAGAAACATGCATTCAGTTTGTATGTATTTAAAATCAGATGTGTAAATACAATAAATCATTTGGTCATAGAGATATTAATACTGGCAATATGGATTGTATAGAATTGGAGATACAAATATACGATATACAGAAGATATACCTAGCACCAACTCCTCTTCCTGATTGTAAACCTAAAACAGTGGCAAACAGAAGAGTGACTGAGTGAGTGAGTGAGTGAGTGATTAGTAGGGGTTAACCTTGTTTCAGTCATATCACGACGGTGCCTACATGTGCCAGAACATGAGAGTGCTCACAGTTCCTATTACCCTGGACACTGATCAGCCAGCAAGTACAGCACCCGATCACTCATCCAAGTATTGACCGTCAAACAGAAGAATAAACCCCTACCTGGCCCGGGGTGGGTTGCTTCTGTCTTCAGAACGACAAAAAATTGAGAGCTGAAACTTCTTGACGTTTTAGACTATCATATTGGGGTCAGCTTAAGCCTATTTGCATTACCCCCCGAGCAGAGGATCATGGATAAATTCAAAATGGCAGTCATGTGGGTACCAGAAAAGTGATGTTTTCGTCATATTTCTTCAAAATGTTAGCTTTTCTATATGAAAAAGTGAGTAAAATCTATTTTATTTCATATCAGATTATTATTTACTAATTTATCATGCAGTTTTTGCGAATGAAAAACAAAAATAAAAATTTTGAAAATCCTGACTAAAATATATAATAATATAATATAAAATATATAGAGGGGCACTCCCGCCTCCCCACCGGCTGCGGTACACCCCAAATCGCCCGGGCCAGATAAGGTTAAAGTCAACCTGTAACCATTTCGGTCATCTTTACGCGGTAAGACTGACCCTGGGATCGTGTGTATCCATTTCAGACTACTTTCGGCAATTGCAAGAGGGAATTTCCACAAATCAATACCACATGACTTCGTCAGCCAATCCGCTAAAGTCTACCGACGTAACCCCAACGTAACCCGCCATTTTCGAGTCATGTGATGATCTACCTGTTCAAAATTACAGATCTACCACACCTCTTGGATGATACGAAGGTTATTCATACCTACATGTATATATATTGTAAGCCCAGGCAATATCTGTTTCCGAGGTATGTATGAAAACCTGTAATTTAGCAGAGTTTTCGAGTCTGTTCTCCGCCGGATGAAGGCCGAACAGAATCCGGTAAAACATCGGATATCGCTCCGCGATAATGGAGACACACGATTCGCAAGCCATCTTATGGATGGCGAAGTGTACGCAAATGGGTTAAAGTATTACCACCGTGCATGGGCGTTCACAAGATTTATTTCGTTGTCAGCGCAACATCAGATCAGTTCAAAGTGTCAATCGCTGTCTGCTGTCGGTTTTGTATACATACAACTACCCTCTACTAATCTAACTTTTGTCTGACAAGTTTTAGTTATGAGATTCAGAAAGCATGGTTGTCACAGCAAAACGAGACTGGCAAACTTATTTATTAGGGAAGGGTATGCGGATACCATAATCTGCAAACTCCAGGACAACAAAGAAACACAACAAAGGCTTCGACAATACCAGAGGTTCCGACATTGATACAAAATGTTCCCACATGGCTGTCAGAAATCGGAGACCGAGTACCTTACATTAACAGAGGCTTCCACTATAACCATCAATAAATCCATTTCAAATAAAAAAAAAAGAGGTCAATTCTTCATTCCGCCGCTAGAGGGCAGTGATGCTTTGTATAAATCCTGACATAAGAAGGGATTATTTGCTGGGGTAGAATCTGCAATGTGGCTTCACTAGAACTTCGACAAAGACCCTCATTCCAATTATTTGTGAACTACGTTCAAATACTGGGAATATCAGCAAACCCAGTGAGTAAGAGGAAAAAAAGCCCTGCCAAACATCCGGCACACAAAGTAAGATTGCAATTTGTAGGTGTATGAATAGAATAGAACATTTTATTGCTAATCGCAGTCCCCTCTGGAATTTTCAAGGAAGCGGTGGACCAGGCGAAACACCTCCGGCAGGCGAAACACCTCAGGAAGGAGGATGGCCTGATAACGGCTAACGAGATATCAAAGGCAGCACGAAAACTATCAAAGATTACATTTCAAACCGGTGGATCCTGAATATCAGAGGTCGTCGCCTCCACGAAATATACCAACAGTGGAAACAGGAAGCAGCCAATGCCACTCCGCTCTGAAACATGACATGAAACCAAAATTCTGAGCGTTTTCCCGGCAATAAAACTGATCATACTGCATGCAGAATTATGGTTATATTTTCACGATTTTTTCGCAATTATAAGCACGCATCGATATTGAAAACCTCGCACCTCAAGCCTGTATCCATTTGACTTTCTAATTATATTTAAAATATAAAAAAACGATGACTTTTAGTTCTTGGAAGGAAAACCAATATGCCTACCGATACGACTCATTCTCACAAAGATAAAACAGGGAAATCCTCACAGCCAAACAGGCGAGGGTCCAAGAGCCGCCTAGGCCCCGGAAGCTCCGAAGTCCGATCTCCAGAGATGCGTTCTAAGCGTTTTCCCGGAAATAAATTCGAACATAACGTATGCAGATTTATGGTTCTATTTTCACGTTTGTTTCGCATTTAAAGCACGCATCGATATTGAAAAAATCATACTTCATGCCTGAATCCATTTGACTTTCTAGTTTTATTTAACACATAAAAAACACACATAAAAAAACGATGATCATGGAACATTAGAACCAATATGATCCCGATTCATTGGTTCATACTCCATTAAGAATCACCAGACAATGCATACAATAGCCAAGTCTGGGGATAACACTGTATCTAGACTTGAGCCTTTTCAGCTGCACAAAGACTCAGACAATAGCTTCCTACATGAAGTATCTATCCATTCATTCACACAAAGCTAAAATAAGCGATCTTCACAGCCTGACAGGTGAGGGACGAAGGGACGCCTAGGCCCCGGAAGCTCTGGGGCCTCTTGTTGCCAGAGATGCCTTTCACAGGAAATAAATCTGAACACAATGTATATAGATTTATGGTTCTATTTTCACATTTGTTTCGCATAAACACGCATCGAGATTGAAGAATATGCCCGACTTCATTTGAATTCCTGGTTTAACACAAACAAAACAGGCCTATAACATACCACTACACGTCCTGGCACTCTATCTGTAATTTTTATGTGGGGTCATGGTCAGTTAGAAGTGCCGAAAAGTGGGGGGGGGGGGCAAAGATATTCTGGCCCCCCCCTAAATCAAAAGTGGGGGGGGGGACTGGGCCCCCCTGTCCCTCCTCCCCCCGGTTCCGACGCCACTGCAAATATATCAACTCCGTATCGCTGATCAGTGTTCTTAATCCATAATATTCGTTGTAAAGTCGTCATCCAGAGAATGATGTATCTCAACCACGCTTTGATTGTGGCTGTTCATATGAGCATCATGAGGATCTTGAAGTACATGGGTTCATACGGCCCCTAGCACCCGGAATTAGACACAAGTTACGAAACGTAACGCCATAGATATTGCGCGCTACGTTCGTATTTTTGATATCAGCACGCGACATGTATCGCCAAATTTCCTCGCTAATCAACTCCCGCCTATTTGAATGCGTCCTGTATGGCTTAGTTGAGGACAGGATATTCTTTCCTGAATCAACCACCTCGCTGGGGGTCTAATAATACCCCAGACACCAGTCAGATTTTTGGACCGGATTCGGAGTTTTCGCGCACATCGCCGGAAGTGACATAATATATTATAGTAAAATAGATGTTTGCCGAACATTTCGATTACTTTTCAAGTCTGCATAATACCTTTGTTGACCTAGCGTTAAAAAGAATTGTCTGGAGATTATTTTAGTTGTTTATCTGGACAGAGCATATGAAAAGTAGTTCGCTCATATGCAACACTGAAGGAGTTGTTCGGTCGGATTCAAACTGAACCGTGCGTACGTGATTTTGCCCTTATACGTCATAGCAACGTAGTAAAGGTCAACTTCCGCTATTGGAGGCAGGGGTGATAAATAAGCCCGCGAAATGGAGCATGCGCTGCGGGGAGGATGTTCCTGAACTCCTACAAGTCAAAAGTTGATGTGACCCAATCCCCAGAATGTGACTGTGGAGCAGAAGACACAATCAGCCACTTCATCCTTCACTGCGCAAAGTACGGCAATGCCATATGGAAACTTGTATATAACAGAAATATTCCAGCTGACCGGAATCTCAGACCCTGATGTCACACTCCTCCTGACTGGTCCATACAGATCAACAGGCCCACACAAACATCAAAGAGAAGAAATCCACATGCTCATGCTCATACTGATTCCATTGGCAGGCTACAATCTAACTTGCTAGTCTAACAACAGCAACGCCGCTGATCCGATCAAAACCATTCTACTATAATTACATGTACATAGAGAAGTTTGCAATGAGAATGTACCTGAGCAACCGAACAGCCAAACAATTGTCGAATTAGACACTTGTTTCACGAGTCAATACGAAATCGGAATAAAGGAGCTTGGTTGCATGTGGCAGCCTTATCGACCCAGTTCCTACAGTTTGTTTTGGGAACATACCGTACGTGCTAGTGGTGCTTAATTATTGCACTACTGGTATCGTAGGCATCGAAGCCAAAAGAGAGTGAGCTGCGACAGCAACAACAACAGCAACACCATCATGTGCAACACAGAGACGATAGTGTCCGGAGGGACACTTGGATCAAGGATCAAGGATCATCATCAATGGAAGACATCCGTCAGATAAAAACAACCACTAGACCCCTGTGTTACATATACCTTTGCGACATCCGAATGCCTTGACTTCCTCTTTCTTCTTCTTTTTCTTCATTTTGGTGCTGAATCTCAAAATTGCTGAATGTGTTGTTGTCGACTGACTCGACTGGCTCGAAGGACAACCGATTGTCTATATAATGTCGCTACGAAACGTTCACGCAGCTACGTAATAGACGTCACAATGCAAACCTTTTAATTTCGTCGATACGTGTATGACATCACATTGTCGCGTAAGGGTAGACGATTGTGACGTCATAAATGATTAAATGACGTTAGAACTGTCCAACGCCGTTACTAACGACATCTTCAGCGAATTAACGACGGTTATTATGACGTAGATGTTATCATGACGCCACAAAGGAGACGTGGAAGTTCCCTTTGTGACGTTGGTCACCACCGGCGTGAAGTCCTTTGTTGGCTGGCAACCTACACCCGTTGATGCGTCTTCATTGTATTGGGTTGTGACTTACGAGAAAATATAGAGCTAACATGGCTCAAGCCAAGATCATATACAAGGCTTATAAAGTCAAAGGATTACTGGATGAGCTAGCCGTACTAAAGCAGAACGCTATTCGTGGAATTCACGGTCTACCCCCTATACTGCCCTGGTGAGTTGTGTTTAATCAATTAATGTTGTTGTTGTTGTTGTTGCTGTTGTTGTTATTGTTGTTGTTGTTGTTGTTGTTGTTGTTGTTGTTGTTGTTTGTTGTTGTTGTTGTTGTTGTGTTTCGAAGTATCACTATTCGAGGATCCGGTCAAGTTCACAAGACCAGAAAAATGTATATACTGCTTCGACACATATCTGCTCTGACAATTTATTCCATGCAGTATGCGAACACATGAAAATAGTAACAAACGCCGACATAACAGGAAAGGACCCGACTGCGAGAGTGTTAACCGGAACCTGTCCAACGAGATCGGAACGAGATCTGTTAGTCCTGTTCCTCGAATAAGCTTACGTTACGTTTTCTAGTCGTCCGACGGTGCAGTTGAGGCAAAACTTTGACTTTTGTCGTTTTTAATTTCTTGGCAGATCTTTCTCATGAATTCGCCTCTTTCACATGTGTCGATCACATGACCTGCTGGGTGAGTTCCGGTCGTTTGGCGTCGTAAGATTTGCATGGAGCACCCTAGTTTTTCGTTGACAGCGTCTGTTGCATATGAGTGAAAATTATAGAAGTTGTCTTGCTTGAAAGCCAATGCACTTCTGAAATATTATCTACCAGAATCAAACTGCAAAACTTCGTATTAAAAAAAATCCCATTGACTTCAATGTTATTTTCGCGACCGTCAAAATCTCCCGCAGGTTACGTCCCATATGCAGTCGGCCGGAACTCACCCAAAATGTACCACGTGACTGCACTTGTGCATCTCCAGAATACGAGTAACAAGAACTACAACACTCCCACAACATGGTTCACATTGAAAGCAGAGCATTATTATTGTCGCGTACAGTGGAAGACTATTCAGATTGAATTGTTGAAATGGGCTCCTCCAAGATTGTGGATTGTGATATCGTCACCATTTGACCTGGCCAATAAATGGCGAGGACAGGGCCCCGTCAGCGATAAATGGCGATGATAAATGGCCACCGATAAATGACATTTCTCTGGTTATGTCATCAGTAGTATACAGACAGTCTTTAAGACCTTTAGCGCCTCACTGCGCATGCGCAGAACTTGATTTGCCTTATGTGCGCATGCGTGAGTGAGGTGTGAGTGGGGGGGTTGGGGGCGTGGCCTATGAGTGCACTTGACCTCATTTGCATATTTTCAAAATGGCGGCTTGTTTTTGTATGTTAGGGGTGGTCGGTTTCAAAATGGTGGACAATACCGACGGTCACGGATGTACAAAGGGAAGCAACGTTACCAACGTCACGGCAGAGGGCGTGACTGCTTGGGGGTCAGATCGAAGATTGTTAACATGGTGGATCAAAGGAAATTGACGCAAAACGGTTTCCAGTTCGATAAATGGGCGGTCAAAATGAAATTAAAACAGATGTACTGCAGAGTGACTATGCTAACATATTGACAGACACACGAGGCGCTCTTGTTGTATGATGTAAGATATATATTTCTAGTCCAAATGAATTGAAGAATCTGGTATGTTCTTCTGTGACGTCGATCATTCGCTATGACGTTGCAACAATCCATATTGTGATGACGCCACTCGCGATACCATTGTTGGCGGTCCAAATAACAAACGTCACAAGAGAACGTCATAATACAAATGTATCAAAATGTATATATTCGTAGCGTCGCAAGCTATCGTATGGCTGCAGGATAAATCTGACCCCCTCTGCACTCCGCCCTCTACCGGTATGTCAGCAAAGTTGTTCCCCTTTACGTATCCGTGACCGTCGGTATTGCACTTGTCTCACCTCCTCATTTGCATATTTTCAAAATGGCGGCTTGTAGTTGTGTGTTAGGGGTGGTCGGTTTCAAAATGGTGGCCAATTGCACTTGTTTCACCCCAGCCCTCATTTGCATATTTTCAAAATGGCGGCTTGTAGTTGTGTGTGATGGGTGGTGTGTTTCAAAATGGTGGACAATTGCACTTGTCTCACCCCTCATTTGCATATTTTCAAAATGGCGGCTTGTTTGTGTGTGTTAGGGGTGGTGTGTTTCAAAATGGTGGACAATTGCACTTGTTTCACCCCAGCTCTCATTTGCATATTTTCAAAATGGCGGCTTGTTTGTGTGTGTTAGGGGTGGTGTGTTTCAAAATGGCGGCCTGTTGTCCCTGAAAATATGCAAATGAGGTCTTTGGGTTTTTCCCCAAGGGTGGCTTAATTTTCAAAATGGCGGCTTGTTTGTGTGTGTTATGGGTGGTGTGTTTCAAAATGGCGGCCTGTTTGTTGTCCACCCTTTTGAAAATATGCAAATGAGGTCAATTGGATATAAAAGGAGTCCATTTTTAGGGAAAGGGGTGTATTCAATCTGACTTACCTGACCTGACCTGTCTCCCTGCCTGCCTGCCTGCCTGCATCCCTGCCTTGCTTGCCTGCCTGCATCCCTGCCTTGCTTGCCTGCCTGCATTCTGCCTGTATGGAATGCATGTACTGACTTGGTTCTGGGTTTTTTCCATCACGGTTGTGCGCAGGTGTATGACGTCACTTCCGGTCTGCGTCAATCGGGCGTGACCTGGGACTATGGGATGCATGTACTCACTTGGTTCTGGGTATTTGTCATCACGGGGAGGTCACGTGATCAGTTCAAGGTCATATCCATTTTTTTTCCATCACGGTTGTGCGCAGGTGTATGACGTCACTTCCGGTCTGCGTGAATCGGGCGTGACCTGGGACTATGGGATGCATGTACTCACTTGGTTCTGGGTATTTGTCATCACGGGGAGGTCACGTGATCAGTTCAAGGTCATATCCATTTTTTATCGATATGTCAACCCCACACCCAGTTCATCAGATGCCCCTTTACCTCAGCTTCAATTTGATACCTCACTCGACCCCATTGGTCCATTAGGGGCTCTCCTAGCTCCAAAAAAAGGCTATTTTCATACCCTTTCTGGGTTTTTTCCATCACGGTTGTGCGCAGGTGTATGACGTCACTTCCTGTCTGCGTGAATCGGGCGTGACCTGGGACTATGGGATGCATGTACTGACTTGGTTCTGGGTATTTGTCATCACGGGGAGGTCACGTGATCAGTTCAAGGTCATATCCATTTTTTATCGATATGTCAACCCCACCCAGTCCATTAGATGCTCCTTCACCTAAGCTTCACTTTGATACCTCACTCGACCTGTGGTGTGAGTGAGTGCAAGAATGTATTCATCCGCGGTGATGCAGTCATGTCTGGCGGTGATTCGGTCTCGGGAAAAAGCTTCCTTGCCCAATGCCTACGGACTTTACCGAAGATACACGGACTTTAACGAAAAGACACGGACGTACACGAAAAGACGCGAAGGTGAACGCCATTGTGGGAAACCTCCCACAGACAGGTCAGTACATGCATTTCTATGTTGTTCACGCATAATAAAAGGATTGATCTGTAATCTGTGTTGTTGTTGTTGCTCCCTTTTTTTGGACTAACCCATCAGAATAGTACGTATCACGGACTACACCCGTAGAGCTACATCTGGTCTATAAAACATGTCCCTCTGGATCCCACACCTTCATTTCTACAGAGCCATGGCGGAGATCCAGCCCCATGCGACTCGCATTTTACAGTATGCCACCGTGGTGAATTCATTCACGGGTTACCGAGCAGTGGTCCGGTCCATGTTTGCAGATGGCGACGACAACGAGGGACGACGCCAGATCCTGAACGAGTTCACAGAAGCGGTCCTCCACAGAGTGCACTCGATGGACAGGCGTGCCATCACTCACCACTACTGGACTATGACAGCCATCCTTGATGCTCGCGCTATGGACCAGGAGCGCTCACGCCGGAACCAGCGCCGGCTGGTTGGCCTCATACTAGTCTGTGCCCTATTCACCCTGGCGCTGTGGTATTGACACTATAAATACGAGGGGAAGAGACAGAGTGTGTATCATTTACCGTTGGACATTGAGAGCAAGCATGTCGCTACCACTACGAGCCATCTTGCCTCTTACACCTAGTGTGCGGTTATACGTGTATGCAGATAAAGTCAAACTGGCGAAAGACGATCTAGCTATTTACTGGACACCCGCTGAAATGCTATGGAATCCGGTGACACTAGAGCGTGATGGGTGGAATAAATTTAAACGCGTGTTGAGCGGAGAATTGGACGGAGATCTCATCCACCTGGATAATGCCATGTACGTCTATACCCTACCATCCCTTCGCATACGTCTAGGCCGGTACAAAGAGCCATCGCGCAGTATCAGCCTAACTCCTTCTGTGTGGGAAGCCTTGAAGAAAATAATGCCTATTGTAGACCAGTTATTGTCACCGGACGATCGATCACCTGAGCAATTAGCGTGGGTTCGTGCTATAGAAGACGCGTTCGCTGAACCGCATGAAAGACTACATAAGGCAGAATTTTGTTTCTGTAAACCAGATACTACAGCCGGGAAAAAAAGGCCTATATGTAAAGAATGCACAGCGGCTAGAGGGTCAGTGTCACCCCGGGAAGAGATCGACACACTTGTGACGGGAGCGAACGAAGGGGAAAGTCCGTGATGCGGCGGTCGGGAAAAAAGGAGACGTCTACAGTGATTAACAGACGGCTTTGCAACAAATAGTTCCTGTGGTCGATAAAGTATTCTCTGCACACGACCCGCCTCTCACAGAATAGGCCCTATAAATACGAGGGGAAGAGACAGAGTGTGTATCATTCTCCGTTCGACATTGAGAGGAAGCATGTCATCACTCCAAGCCATCCTGACGCTTACACCCAATGTGAAGTTATACGTGTATGAAGCTAAAGTGACCCTGGTCGAAGATTGTGGAAATATTTGCTTTGAGCACGCTGAGACTCTATCGGATAGGGTGACACTAGAGCGTGATGGCTGGACTAAGTTTAAACGGGTGTTGAGCGGAGAGTTAGACGGACACCTGATCCACCTGGACAAGGCCAACTACGTATACCATACTGCGCTCTACCCACGGGTGGGACGCTACCAAGAGCCGGCTCGAAGTTTCCTCCTAACTCCCTCTCTGTGGTCAGCCTTGGAGAAAATAGGCCCTCTGGTGGACCAGTTATTTATACCCGACGATCGATCACCCCACCAATTGGCATGGGCTCATGCTATCGAACACGCACTAGATGAACCTACTGAAAAAAAAGCGGATGGAGAAAATACTATATGTATAGAATGCGCAGAGGCTGGAATGCCAGTGTCACCTGATGAAGCCACCCACACACACATGACGGGTCAGAACGATGAAGAAGAAGAAAAAATCCGTGATGAAGCCGCGGGGCCAGAAAAAGCAGTCTACAGTGACTAACGAGGTGTTAAGCGATCTGTATTACAGCCCAAACAGTCCAGCCGCATATAGCGCAGTGAGACCGCTGTCTCGAGCGGCCCATTCTCAAGGCATTAGTCGAACTGAAGTTCGAGACTGGTTAAAAACCCAAGATACGTACAGTTTGCCTCGAGCTGCCCGACGTCATTTTCGTCGTAACCGGGTCATCGTGGGAGGAATAGATGCCCAGTGGCAAGCGGATTTGGTGGATATGAGCGCCTTTGCCAAACACAACGATGAGAACCGGTACATATTGACCTGTATCGATATTTTATCCAAGTTTGCCTGGGTCCTTCCCATTCGTACCAAAACAGGAGAGAATCTCATAGCAGCGTTTCAGCAGATTTTCAAGACCGGGCGCAAACCTCTTTATTTACAAACGGATGAAGGCACAGAATTTCTCAACCGATCCTTTCAAGCCTTTCCGAGAGACAGTGAAATCTGGTACCATTCACGTACTGACCATGACGGAGCATATAGTACTGGCGTATTTCAGCTTGACCCCCGAGGTTTTCCTGCACGTGTATGCGGATAAGGTCGATATCATGGAGGAGGTGGTGGGAGACACGGACCCTACACAACCGTGCCCGGCTCACATTCGTCTGTCCCGGGAGGGCTGGACCAAATTCAAACGGGTGTTGTCTGGTGAACTGGACGGCGACCTCATCCACTTGTGTCACGATGTGTACATTCGACGCGGCCCTTTCTTTGCTCAATTGACTCGGCTAGATGGAGGTACAGTGCATTTTACCCTTCACCCTGATCTATGGTCTGCATTGGAAGATGCCGTGGTAGATGTGGATGAAGTGCTTATCAAGCGGTCATCAGACGAGTTGGACTGGTCATTGACCATGGCCACTGTGGAAGCCCACGAAGAAAATCAGAAAGAAACTCCGGCCCAAGATACACCCGTTATAAATAAACGATAGAGCCAGGATCCATCATCATTGTGTCACCATGAAGCGCTGGGAGAAGGTGTTGGATAACTTATACTACAGTCCCGACAGTCCGGCGGCCTATAGTGCATTGTCGGCTCTCTATCGAGCGGCCAAACCCAGGGGATACAACGTGCCCAAGTCCGAGATTGGTTAAGAAAACAAGACACCTATACCTTACATCGAGCTGTCCGTCGCCATTTTCTACGGAACCGGGTCATCGTGGGAGGAATAGATGCCCAGTGGCAAGCGGATTTGGTCGATATGAGCGCCTTTGCCAAACACAACGATGGGAATCGGTATATCTTGACGTGCATCGATATCCTATCCAAGTATGCGTGGGTGGTACCCATCCGGACGAAAACGGGGGCGAATCTCATAGCGGCGTTCAAAGACATCTTCAAGACCGGGCGCAAACCTTTGTATTTGCAAACCGACGAAGGCACGGAATTCCTCAACAGACCGTTCCAAGCCTTTCTGAAAGCCCAGAAGGTGTTTTCTTCCATACGTACAACGAGACCAAGGCTTCCGTGGTGGAAAGGTTCAACAGGACATTCAAAGGCCGCATGTATAAATATTTCACCTATAAGAATACAAGGCGGTACATCGATGTTCTCCCGAAACTGGTGAGGGGTTACAATCGAGCTCTATCATCGAAGTGATATTGGCGAGGAGCCTCCATTACCGCGGACCCAACGCAATGAAGCCCTGGGTCCGGGCGCTCCAGGAATTTCAGGCCATCGCAACGAGCACCGAAGGCGATGTTCAAGGTCGGGGACCCTGTACGGATCAGTAAAGTCATGGGCAAGTTCGAGAAAAGTTACTTGCCCAACTGGAGCGATGAGCACTTCCTGATTAAACGGCGCCTACCCTGACAGCGGCGAGTCTATGAACTGGAAGATCTCCAAGGGGAAACGTTGCTGGGGACGTTTTACGAGACGGAATTACAGCCTGTTGTAAAAACACAGCAAGACTACTACACGGTGGAGCAGATTTTGAAAACGGAACGTCGACGTGGCAAACTGTTTCATTTCGTGAAACGGCAAGGTTGGCCCAGTTCCTTCAATTCCTGGGTCGCTGCCAACCAGGTGAAACGACTATAAAGCCAGACACCACTGCCGTCCTCCTACATTCCACGTCCGACCATGAACACGGTGCAACCGTCTCTGAACACAGCGTCTTCCAAAACGCGCAAAGCGCAAGTGGTCTTTGGGGTGATAGTGCTAACCCTGCTGAGTGTGTTGTACGGAGGTGTGTTTTACGACGTAGCCTATGTCAGTACGTTACTTAACCAACTGAGAACACCAGCCATCAGTGAAACGGGTCTACAGAGAGCACCAGTCGTATCGAGCCCAGTCACCACCACCACCACACCCCGCGTACAAGCCACGTCGAGCCCTACACTTACACCAAGTACACCTACTACGTCTCAAGACCCACCGGATTTCATCCCTCACAGTGAACCGACCACCCACGTTGTACCCATCACCACCATCATCATCCCTGAACGTGAACAGACAACGACGACCGACGTTGTACCCACCACCACTCCAGTTCACTCGTACGAAATTTACAAGAGCGGGTTACCACGACAACGGATACACCTCAAACCATGGACCTTGGGTGGCAGCATCCCTTCACCTGCGTCATCGCAGGACCGACGGGCTCCGGCAAAACGCACTTCGTCAGGAAGCTCCTTCAACACGCCGACAGCATGATCACCCCACCCATTGCCCGAGTCGTGTGGTGTTACGGAGAATGGCAGGAAGCGTATGCAGCAAAGCCCCACATCACGTTCGTGGAAGGCCTACCCAACCTGGTCGATTTGGAACCCGACACCTTGGTGGTTCTGGATGATCTCATGGCGGAGACGGATGCACGGGTCACCCAACTCTTTACCAAAGGCAGCCACCATCGACGGCTCAGCATCATCTACATTGTGCAGAATCTGTTCAGTAAAAACAAAGAACATCGGAACATCAGCTTAAATGCCCACTACCTGGTGGTCTTCAAAAACCCGAGAGATACCACTCAACTGCTGCACCTGGCGAGACAGATGTGTCCCGGCCGCACACCGTTTGCGTTGGAAGCCTTCAAAGATGCGACAACCCCTCAGCACCGATATATGCTCTTCGATTTGAAGCAAGCCACCCCGACCACCTTCGACTACGAACCGGAATCTTTCCCGGAGAGACCCACCACGTGTACATGCAAAAATAATGTAAACACACCCACAGTGGCGCCCCCAGCTGGGGTCTGTGTGTTTGATGATGGGGAATAATAAAAGAATGAATACCACAGCAGGGTTGACTTTGTCTGTGAGGTGGATAAAAAGGGCAGAGTTGTGGGTTCTAGCATTAGTTGTACAGGATGTCTGCGCGAGTACGGAAGCACGCTCCCACGCTCCGTGTATTAAAAACGGCCCCACCCGAGTTAGTCCGAACCATTGTATGCGGTGCGGACCCTGACCTTGTACGCTGTCTGTGCGAGATCGGGTACAACCTGTTAAAAGGCAACGTACCACTGACTCCGGCTCAGAAGACCAAGTTGGCCAAGCATAAGACAGGTCTCCGAACCCTAGTCCACAAGCGGGTCCTCAAACACAAAAGAAAAAGGTGTTACAGAAAGGCGGCTTTCTTGGGGCCATCTTAGCACCGTTGGCCGCTTCCGTGTTGGGTCCAGTATTGGGTGGACTCTTCGGCCGACAATGAACCACACGAAAAAATGGTCCTCGTCGAACCACGGTTCCTGCAAAACCTCCAATCACGCTACCCTGTCTCACCTACGGTGAAGACCATAAACAGCCTCGATGGAGAGATGCAACAGATCTTACAGAGACCGGGGTTAAGCGACAGTGAGAAAGTACAACGGTACAATGAGACGCTTCAACGGTACATGACGTTCATGGACCAATACAAAACCCTGTCTACCCCAGCAACAGCACCACCACCACCACCACCACAACGTGACAGACCGCCGACCTCAGCACCGCTCCAACAGCCGGATGGGGTAGCCCCCACAGCCCCACAGTGGGTGGAAGACGAAGTGCTGAAGAGTGTACCTGCCTCGTTCAAGAAACAAGCTGGTCTGGTATTGCAACGGATGAAACAGAATCCTAACATGACTTGGAATGATAAAGGCGAACTCCTGGTACAGAATCAGGTGGTCCCCGGCACCCACATGACGGATTTAGTGAATGATCTGATGCGTCAACGCAGATCGCACACCAATCCTCGAGGATGGGAGGTGTTCGCTCAAGGCTTGAAAGACATGCATGTACCACAGGAATTGGTGGGGAACCCCCACCGCTGGGCCTTCATGCAGCAAAGTCAGCAATCGCCGAGTCGTGCACCACGACAGATTCCACAACCTTGGGAATCCGACTGGAAACCGGAGTCACCCCCAAATCACCACCACGACGGGCACCTTCTTTTCGCGCCTATAAAAAAACACCCTTGATCAAGACACCCCACATCTCCAGAGCCGTGACACGTAGCAAGTCACCGCGCCGAACACGACGCCGGACACAACCGCCCAAGGCCTGGAACACCTATTAAAACCAACAGCAGCAGCAGGACAGCTCAGTCGCCATGTTTTACCTGACCCTACCCAGTAACAGTTCGCTGGATGTGTTTCCTGACAACACCGTGGCCAAGTACGTCACCCAGTTACCACAACCGTTACATTTACCTGGACGCTGGGAATGTGCCCTCGTGGATATCCAATACCCTTACTCGTGGTACAACGTGCGAGCCAATGAAGTGTGGTACGAGGTCACCTACGAAGGCAAAAACACCCGGCTCACCCTGCCCGAAGGCCAATACGATACCCCAAAGAGTTCATGGGTGGGCTGTCAAGACTGATGCATGATAAGGCGCTACAGGGGGTGACGGATAGTGCAACACGCCTGATAGCCTTGCGCTTCAAGAAAAACGTGTTCTTCGATGTCAACGTACACAACGACAAGGCACAGCTTACCGTCACCGATACCGTGAATGTGAAACTCAGTCCTACACTACAGCAAATGCTGGGTTTCGATCTACAGACGTTCGCTGGCCCCTCCCAACACCATGGCGAGATGCCGATGGATATGAAGTCGGGTATGTACGGACTCTACGTCTACTCGGACGTGGTGGACAACCACATCGTGGGCGATATCAACACACCTCTGTTACGGGTGGTCCCCATGAAAAAGACGTATGGAGGTCAAGTCACCCACAGTTTCACCCACATGCTCTACTTGCCCGTACGACAAACTGACATCAACACGATCACGGTGGATATAAGAGATGACACGGGACGACCGGTGGCATTCGAACGAGGAAAAGTGGTGCTGACACTTCATTTTCGACAAGCACGTGCTCCCCACTTTGCATAATGAAAGTACCTTACGAGTGCGATGCACGCAGCTATGCCGACTATTATGCCCAACAGGCCGGGGGTGGCTTTCCGGTCTTTAGCGGTGCACGCATGCAACGAGGACATGGACTGGGGAACATACTCGGCAGCATCGTCAAAACGTTCCTGCCCTTGGTGACGCGTGGGGTGAAAGCAATCGGTAAACAAGCGGTACGCAGTGGACTGCAAGTGGCTGGTGATGTCTTGGGGGGCACAGCACCCCGACAAGCCTTGAAACGACGGGCCAAAGAAGCGGGAGGCGTCTTGGTGGCCAAAGCACAACGCACCGTAGGGAATAAAAGAGCTGCCCCACCGAGACCACGCACCAGTCGACGACCGACCCAGCGACGACGCACATCCAAGAGGACAAAGGATATCTTTTCTTAAAACATGGCCTTAATCCACGCCGAGTCCTGCCCCTCCACCAACAGTGAATTTGATTTGTGGACCGTGCCGCCCACACAAACCAGTGTCGAACAAGGATTATGGGTGGAGCATCTCCCGCTTTCCAGCATCAACGAAACCGGGCCCATCGAGTTCACCATCAGTAATGCGGATACGGCCTATGTGGATTTAGCCCATACCTACTTGTATGTGAAAGCCAAGGTGGTCAATGGAGCTGGCACCAGAATCGCTGACCAAGCAACGGTGGGCCCGACGAATCTCTGGCTGCACTCGATGTTTCAGCAGGTGGATATTTTTCTCAGCGACAAACTCATCAGTGACTCCACCAACACGTACCCCTATCGAGCCTACATCGAAACCCTGTTGTCGTATGGCCGAGAGGCTAAAAAATCTCAGCTGACAACCGCTTTATTCTACAGGGACACGGCCGAGCACATGGACACGGCGGACAATGGGGGATATAACAAACGGAAGGCTTTCACTGCGAACAGTGCCTCGGTGGATATGATGGGTCGACTGCACGCAGACATGTTCATGCAAGACCGGTACCTCTTGAACAAGATCCCTATCAAAATCCGACTGATACGGGCGCCACCGACCTTCGCCTTGATGGCCACTAACGTAGAGGGGCATGCAGCGGACTATAAGATTGTCATCCAAGACGCAGTTCTGTATGTCCGAAAAGTGAAACCGAATCCAGCCGTTCAGTTGGGACACATGAAAGCCTTGGAAACAAAACCAGCCCAGTACCCCATCCGACGTGTGCAAACCAAAGTGTTCTCTGTGCCTGCTGGAAATATGGGCGCCAACAAAGAAAACCTGTTCCTGGGGGAACTACCCAAGCGATTGATCCTGGCCTGTGTGGAAAATACCAGTTTCAGCGGAGCCTACCCAGAAAATCCGTTTGACTTTCAACATTTCGGCATCAATTTTGTGGCCCTGCATGTGGATGGACAACAGGTGCCAGCCACGGGCTTAACACCGAACTTTGGGCGGAGGAATTTCATTCGAGCCTATCAGAGCCTGTTTACAGCCACCGGTCAAATAAACCAGGACGAAGGGAATATGATCAGTCGGGAGGACTACGCGAACGGATACACGTTGTTCTGTTTCGATCTGACCCCCACCTTAGAGAGCGACCATCAGCTGGCCCTGGCCAAGCAAGGCAACTTACGGTTGGAAATCCACTTTGCACGAGCCCTGGCGACCACCGTCAATGTGATCTGCTACGCCGAGTTTGACAACATCATTCAAGTGGACAAGGCGCGCAACGTCCTGTGTGACTTCTCCACCTAAAATGGGTACAGACCAGATAACCACCGTGCTGGAGAATGACCCAGAGACACGTAGGGTCTTTCAAGGGGTGTTCGCCCGAGATGTGTTTCCATTAGACCGTATGTATCCTGCTGCTTACGTTCTCAACACGGACCCGATGGATCGACCCGGTGAACACTGGGTGGCCGTGTACTTGACAGAACAGCAGGGCGAATACTTTGACCCGTGCGGTCTGCCACCCCTCCATCCCGATTTAACAGACTTCATGGATCAAGGCACAGAGACGTGGTGTTGGAACAGTCAAACGTTGCAAAGCCTGACCAGTGGCGTGTGCGGACAATATTGCTTGTTTTACCTGTACCATCGATGCCGGGGAAGACCCTTATCTACCATGGTACAGATGTTTGACGAGTACCCCCAGGCCGAGGACCGCGATGTACTCGTCTATGACTGGGCCGCCCATCATTTCAATGTACAAGCCCCGTTCTGGGCTTAAGTTAATGACAAGCCCCTTGTTCTGGGCTTCAATGTACAAGCCCCTTGTTCTGGGCTTCAGTTAATTACAAGCCCCCTTGTTCTGGGCTTCAGTTAATTACAAGCCCCTTGTTCTGGGCTTGAGTTTTCACGTGGTTGTTCTCACGTTGTTGTTGTTCACTGAATAAAAAAAATGAGATCTCACCAAAAACCCTGTCTTGTGTGTTTTATTCCTAATGCATCAATGCCCAATGTGGAGATTCAGTCAAACTGAAATCAGTGGTGTAGGATGGGGCCAAAATGTAACCCATCAAGTTTAGAATGCAAGAGCACTATAGTAAAAAATAGAGAGCCAATGAAATCAGCCTACAGACCAAGTACGTGTTTTTTGGTCTAGGTTTGGAGCGGGCATTTCATTGAGGTAAGTGTATACGGTGAGTGAAAAGACTCGTCCAACACGTATAGATTATGTTGACTATAAGTTCTAGGTAACCCATCAAGGTTAGAATGCAAGAGCACTATAGTAAAAAATAGAGAGCCAATGAAATCAGCCTACAGACCAAGTACGTGTTTTTGGTCTAGGTTTGGAGCGGGCATTTCATTGAGGTACGTTTATACGGTGAGTGAAAAGACTCGTCCAACACGTATAGATTATGTTGATGACTATAAGTTCTAGGTAACCCATCAAGGTTAGAATGCAAGAGCACTATAGTAAAAATAGAGAGCCAATGAAATCAGCCTACAGACCAAGTACGTGTCTTTGGTCTAGGTTTGGAGCGGGCATTTCATTGAAGTACGTGTATACGGTAAGTGAAGAGACTCGTCCAACACGTATAGATTATGACTATAAGTTCTATGAGCATAATGCATGAAAGTGGCTTTGAACACCGTATTAGCCAATCAGTGGCCTAGAATGGAGCCAAAGGTAACCCATCCATGTCCAGAAAAACATTATCCGGGTGTACAAGAACCCAGATGTAGGCGCGGCCGTCAGCGAAAGCACACCGTGAGTACCGGGGATGACGCGGGATGACGCGCGCGCGCGCGCGCTGCGGGGCGCTGGGGCGGGGCGGGAAAACACCCCGGCGGTTGAACATTGGAACTCTTGTGGGTTTGGAGGATGAACATACGGACGTCTAAGGGAAAAAATTGGAACTCTTCTATGTTTGGAGGTAGTTTTTAGTGAAAACCCGGAAGTGACGTGACAACCCACGTGACCTGCGTATATACTCCTGTAAAATAGAGCCGATTTTATTTCTTTGGAAGGGGCAAGGTCAATAGGACTTGCGCTTTTTATACTACTAAACTGTGAAGTAGATTACATCTTACATAGGCCTTAAGGCCGTGATATGCATATGAAGTATTCTGGGGCATGGTCAGTACTTTCCAATTTTCCCTTCGTCTAGTACTCGCCGATTTTTTTGATTTTTTTTTATTATTATTTATTTATTTATTTATTTATTTATTTCCTCGAGAGCTTTAAA
>JAVTVY010002489.1:0-33942 GCA_036873755.1 Hanleya hanleyi
TAAAGTTTCCATCAAATGAAAGACCATTGCGAAGTGTTGAAAAATATTTATTGTAATTTTTTACGATTTTATTACAGAGAGTAAACTGCAAATAAAGCATGCTTTTCTATGGTGGGCCGTTGCAATCATATTTAGGTCCAGTGACGTCACTCTGCCTTGATACATATATTTCAAACTTTGTATGCACTTTCCAATGCTTGATTCGAGCTTAAGGTGTGTATACTTGGAGTTTCAACACACTGTTCCAATGTGCATTTTTCACCAAAATATGGGAAATTAAATGCAATATTCAAATTGACTTGACACTTATGAGTTACCATCTTCCAGATTTTGCTGAAACATGTACATTGGAACAGTGAGTGTGTTGAAACTCAAGTATACACACCTTAAGCTTGAATCAAGCATTGGAAAGTGCATACACAGTTTGAAATATATGTATTAAGGCAGTGTGATGTCACTGAACCTAAATATGATTGCAACAGACCGCCGTAGAATACAATGCTTTATTTGCAGTTTACTCTGTAATAAAATCATAAAAAATTACAATTACTATTTTTCCACACAGTTTCCAATGGTGTTTCATTTGATGGAAACTTTAGTTGAGGGTTTACGATCACTTTAAGGGAATACCTGGATAAATTATTGAATTATCATATATATTTTTTTTTCAACACACACTCACTGTTCCAATGTGCATGTTTCACCAAAATCTGGGAGACGGTAGCTCATAAGTGTCAAGTCAATTTGAATCTTGTATTTAATTTCCCAGATTTGGTGAAACATACACATTAGAACAGTGAGTCTGTGTTGAAACGCACCTTAAGCTTTAATCAAGCATTGGAAAGTGCATACACAGTTTGAAATACATGTATTAAGGCAGTGTGATGTCAGTGGACCTAAATATGATTTGCAACAGACCACCATAGAATAGCATGCTTTATTTGCAGTTTACTCTGTGTAATAAAATCGTAAAAAAATTACAATAAATATTTTTCGACACTGTTCGCAATGGTCTTTCATTTGATGGAAACTTTGCTTGACGGTATACGATCACTTTAACTCTTTGCCCCATGATGACGCCATTTGACGCCCCTTTCTAAACCATACAGGCTTTGCTAGGCTGCCCCTTAGACCTTTTCGGTGATCACCTGTAACTTGTCAGGTACAAATCTATTGGAGGGCTGGTGTCAAAGGTTTATTATTTTTTTGAGATCTGGCGTAAGCCAGAGGCTCTTTAGAATGCTGTAGGGAAAAGGACAAAAGTGCAAAACGACTCACGAGATAGCCTTACGCTGCATGAAAGTAGTTCCACAGAGATGTGTTTTGGGGATCCTTAGTGATTGAAAGGCTTTTGTATGTCTATATTTGATCCCTTATCTGCATTAAATACTACTCTGTTCATTGTTTTCCCACAAAATATGAGATTAATACGCTCTAAAGTATGGCAGACTGGTATCGTCACTTTACCAAAGCTTGGACTGCTGAGAAAATTATACAGTTTAGCTGGTTAGGTGTATATGTGAGAGATGCTCTACCATAGCAGCCAACCTGGCTACCGTTGTCTCATTATCACCTTTGCAGGCCACTGTTTGCTTTTCTCACAAGAGCAAGCTGTAACATATCTTATAATCCTTTCCTATCTTGTACTCTGCCAGTCAACTTGTGGAATATCCAGAAAGTGTAATAATACATGTCTTGTCTTATCCTAACTTGTGACATAACCATCATCAACCTTGATGTCCAGCCCTTCTCACTCATAACACCAAATCAATCTCTATTACCCCTAGGTATAATCTCTCTTATTTACCCTTAGGTATATGTATGTTCTGTACAAACTAACCTTAATCCCATGTGGGTATTTAGGCCTAGACTTTATTCCACTGGCCCCTTTTTCCATCGAATTCTCAACAGGTCAGTTTGCAGTTTCAACGCAACACCAACAATACCATGGTATCATATTGCTTTCTTTATGCTGGTTAAATTAACATGGTGGTCATGGTGTTCATCTGAAATCCCGAACTGACGTATTGGAGGAATTATGTAAAGATATTATATTAAGATAAAGAGCAAAGTTCAAGGTTGGATGAGCACCTACTGTAGTGTCTAATTGGACGGAAATTAATTAGGTAACACATGGTTAGCGTAATGTGTGCAACCTCCCTCATGATAGGACTACCTTTCATTGTTCCCACAGATCAATTTCACATAAACTACGATGAAAGTAACTCCGAAAATGGAAGTCATTGTGATATAATATTCTATATTTCGGCATCCATTTTCGGAGTTACTTTTATCCTAGGACTGCCTTTCTTTGGTATGTTCAACTTCATTATGTCGGTACCTTTTAAGAAGGGCCGTTCGCGCCATAAATCCAAACGTTTAATGAATTTAAACGTTTAACTTGCACCAACCAATCAGATGCCATGAATTGACATTTGGAAGACCTTTCCTGTCCAAAAGCAAACGCTTGCTGTTGTAACGTCCAATACTTTAGACGTTTCCTGTCAAAAGGCAAACACCTCCAGTAGTATATATCGAGACTTTTAAACGTCTCCGGTTTAAGGGAAATCATTACCAGTTGTGATCGTCCAGTCAGATTGTTTTATTGCTGCCACTTATGTTCAAACCTCAACATCAACACGTGTCCCCTGGCAAACGTTTCCGCTATGTAGTCTGTTTGAACCAATAAAAATAACCCTTACAAATATTTGCGCATATTGTATTCCTCATACCCACCGTGCATCATGTCCTGCGCAAATTGTCCCGGTGCCAAAGATATTCTCCAAAACCTTATTTGTAAGAACGGTTTTCATTGGTTAAAATACACTACATACCGGAAACGTTTGCCATTGGAGATTTGCACGTGTTGGTTTAGTTGTTGGAATACACGCGGCCCAAATAAAAAATTTGATTGGACGATCACAACCGGAAACGTTCTCCTTTTAACCGGAAACCTTTAAAAGACCCAATTTTTCTTTTGACAGGAAACGTCTGAAGTCGCGAATTTACAACTGGAAACGTTTGCTTTTTAACAGGAAAATGTCGGTTCATAACATGTTGATTCAAGTTTAAACGTTTAAACTTTTTAAAGCTTTACAATTTTTAAACGTTTAAGAAGTTAAAACATTTGAAGGATGCGTTTATGGCGCGAACGGTCCTTTATATACCTTGTAACAGGATGTAACTTGTGATTGCGTTTTAGCCACATACATTCGTGCCTGGTGCCACCTGTGCCTAACTTGAAATTAAGTATATAGTTGTGCGTTTATTTCATTACAAACTTATCCCCCAATACATGCAATAACCCAGCTACCAGATCTCATTAAAGCCCATAGGCTCTAGTTATATTACTTTTACAGTGACCAATAATTTAGAATGTTTGATATTTTCTGAAATAAAATATTATTGAATGAGGTTAATTAATTAATTTATTACATAAGGCGTCAAATGGCGTCATCATGGACTAGGAAGGGGCGTCAAATGGCGTCACCATGGGGCAAAGAGTTAAGGTTATTTTCATTGCTGTTGAATGCAAGAGTTGTGTTAACTATCAAGTTGCTGAATAGTTCTGAATAAAAATTCACTGGTTTATTGCAGCAAGATTGTCTTCACTCTGTTTATCTTGGATAGGAATCAACAATACCAGTGTTTGCCATCATTTTTATAGGGCCGCCATTAGGTGGGACATATTTTATGATGGCGATCTCATTCATTCAGAACTCGCACAGATTTGCATACACAGTTTAACATTTAGGAGGGATTGCGAAGCAATATCTGTACTATGGATTGATGAAGTTTGGCTGACTGTTGTCAACATTCCAGTGACAGCTCCAACCTGTATAGGCCCATCCACCACACCCTGGGGGTATATCCCTCCCCCCTGTTGAGCTCCAACCTGTATCTCACAAACTAAGCCTCGCCTGACCCCATATGCTGATATTTTCATGATGCACTGCACCCATCCACCACACACCCTCGGGATATTTCCCCCCCCCCTCCGGAACTGAGCGTCCACCCTGCAATTCCAAAACTAAGCCTCGCCCAACCACCATATGCTGATATTTCCAGATAGCACACCTGATGCTGCAATGACTATACCCATCCATTACACCCTGGATACATTGACTGCACTCATTCACTACACCCTAGGGTATATCCCCCCCCCCGAACTGAGCCACACCATGTATCTCCAAAACTAAACTTCGCCTGACCCCATATGCTGCTATTTTCAGATCGCATACCTGATGATGCATTGACTGCACCCATCCACTACACCCTGGATGTATATCCCCCTCCCCACTGAACTGTGTCCCCACCCTGTATCTCCGAAGCTAAGCCCCTCCCCACTGAACTAAGCCCCACCCTGTATGAACTGAGCCCCACTCCCGCTGGAGTCCTGACCCCATATCCAGATATTTTCAAGTAGCATACCTCCTGCTGCATTGACTGCTCTCGTCTCGATACACCCTGGGGTATATCCCCCCACTCCGGAACTGAACCCCCACCCTGTATCTCGAAAATTAAGCTTTGCTTGACCCCACACGCGGATATTTTCAGGTAGCATACCTGATGATGCATTGACTGCAAGCATCCACTACACCCTGGATCCTAACTACTATTGAACCCACTGGCCCATCCCACGAAATTCAGATTTAGTTATCCTCATCTCCTAGATGCAGAAAATCTGCTACATTCTCTGATCGCCTTTTCATTCTGGCCATTCGGTTCAATTGAATGCTTGTTGGCAAACAGATTGACTCTTTTGCTATAGTCACTGTCATGGTGCTATAACTCAAATACATTTCAACATAATTCGAGGTGGCTGGATACATCCAAGTCAGACAATGTGTTGCACGTCACCTCAGTCCATATCTGCTGTGGCAATGGCAACGAGATTGCCAATTTCTTTATTCCAACCTCTAGTCAAGATATAGCTTCATGTCCGAGATGTAACTCCAATAGTTTTTGCCCGAAGGGTAATGTCATCGTCGGCATTGTCTGTCCATCTATCCGTCTGTGAACACGATGTCGGAACAAGGATTATAGCCAGGCATTTTAAATTCATACCACTTGCGCATCTGGTGAAGGGGCCAGAAGCCTATTGAAAATGATGGACCTTGACCTATTTTATCAAGGTCAAATTCTAGTATTTACTATATTTTTTGAAGGATTAAAGCTGGGGTCTTCGAATTCATATCACATGTGCAACTGGTGATGGACAAGAAGCCTATCCCAGTTGACTGACCGTGACCTATTTTTTCAGATCAAATACTGTTCATTATGATATAACATGAAGAAAAATATAGGTTCTCCAAATTAATACTATGTATACATCTGCTGATGGTCCAGAGGTGTGCTGAAGATGACTGACCTTGACCTATTTTATGCAGGTCAGATTCTAGTTGTACAATATTTCATTAAGGATTATACCTACATTGTTCAAATTTATACCACTCATGCCTGGAACTGAAGTCTATTGAATATTGCTGACCTTGACCGACTTTCTAAAGGTCAAATTCTATATGTTAAGCTTAAGATATCCGAATTCATGTTCCATGTGCAATTAAGTTAGAATAGAGCAGAAAATTGTTGAAGATGACTGACCTAACTCTATATTTCTAAGATCAAATTTACTTGATTGTGAGCTATATAGAACAGTGTATTTAGAGCTAAGAATTTGATCATGCTGTACCAGAAGCTCCACGCCAATTTTTCCATCAATTAAGGCCTTGGCAAATGCTGACCTGGCTCAACTTATGCATTTCTAAAATGAGAGAACTACAGTCAACCATACTAGGTTACATATTTGTTAACGTACATGATGTCAAAGTTCTAAAAAATGCATTTTATGCAATGTATGATAAGACAGCTTCTGGTCTCAACCGGATTCGCCACATTTTTATAAGTTGCTCTTCATTAGTTGGCAACCAAATGACATAGGTACAAATTCGTCCTTTGCTCTCCATGGGAGTTCCCGAGTAGAACAGGTTCCCAGTTCCCTTGTTAACTTGCCGTAAAAGGCAACTAATCTAGGGACTACCTAGCCAGTGTCGGCATAATACAACTGGTGAAATACCATGCCACTTTGTGAGGTGGTACTTCATTAAGGCAGGACAAAATGTCTCGAGCATGACATCTTGATCTGACTGATTTATCGTAACTATATTTCCATAATTCTTAAAGGACAACTTCAAAATTGCACATTCGAGCGTATATTGAGTTTACTAGATCTGTTGTCTATATGTCTGAAAGCTTTGTTCATATATTTATTCTTGCAATTTCTCTCAGAGATTTTACAGACTCTAAATGTCACCCTATGAGATGAGTGGCGAATACAAAATTTCCATCACGATTTCATGTCCTCAGTAGTGGTACCTTCATACCACAGCAATCCCATCCTTCGCTCCATGTGTTGGAGTTTACTTATGGAGGATCTGTCATTTACGGTGCGTAATACTAAGCATCAAGCATTGCTACACGAGTTGATTCAATCAGAGTTTAAGAGAGCCACTGAAAACAATGCGATATAATATATCCAGATTTCCTGGAAGTATTGTCGCTTTGTTTATTTTCCATTTGTATTATACCAAACTTACCTCACAAGGTACAAACCCACTTTAAGATGTATGTACACATACCTCCTTGTTTTTTTTCTATTGTGTGCATTTACCTCTCAAGGTTTTACCACCTAAGGGCCTCCTCTGCTTACATTCCTTGTTGGGTACATTGCACATTACCTCATAAGGTCCTAACCTCCTAAACCCCATCCGTGGGTATGTGTGTGTGTGTGTGTGTGTGTGTGTGTGTGTGCGTGCGTGTGTATGTGTGTGTGTATGCGAGCGTGCGTGTGTATATGCGTCTGGGTATACGTGTGTGTGCGTGTGCGTGTGTGTATGTGTGCGTTTGTGAAAGGTGTCAATACATGAATACACACCTTTCAAATGGGGACCCCCCCCTCCAAACGGGGACGTCCCCGTTTGACTTAAGGCTTGAAACGTGCAGCCAAGCCTGTTTTTGGAACTCTCTATTGAAATGAGGTAAATACGGTATACGTCCACATTTAGGCAGCAAAATTCAAGCGCGAGGTGTATGCGTGTGTTTCCCGCTCCGTGGAGAAAAGATCTGCTCAATACACACAGGTCCCTGTTTGCGCATGAATTAGTTAGTCACGTGGCAACGAACCAAGAGAGATAAAACGAGACTGAAGAAAGAACAATACACGATTCGACTGCGGGCAATATTGTACGGAACGTAAGTTGAATTTTCTGATTTACTTTGAAACTCTTGTTTGATGGACATAAACCGAAAACGAAACAATAGACGTACCGTACCTAGTCAGATATTTTGTTTGTCCCCATGTTCCTGCAAATCAGAAGAAAATGCCAGAAGACAACAACAACAACAATCTTCCTTGAGGAATAGTTTATTACTCAGTTGTTGATACTTCAACGTTGTCATTCGATAAAGTGGTAGACGGAAAACAACAACGACAACTAGACATTGTGGGTACAATGTCACGGTCTTTCCATGACGTCCCCCAAAGGTATTATTTCGCTGTATCGTGATGTGGCATATACTACACATTTTCCGGAAAGTATAATTTGTCAAGATTGCGAGAGCCTTAGATCGAGTGTGAACTTTCATCGTTATGTGCCGTTATCCAAGCAATTGCTAAAAGATAAACTGTTGAAAGTCTATGGTTTTCTGTATGAGTCCGATCTATCTGGGCAATGAATATATGTCGCTCAATATTTATTTCATCGTGTAGCCTACATCAACATACTTCAAACAGCATGCTAATTGGGGAAGAAATTGTATCCTGCCTGCAACAATGCGAATGCATTCTTACTGTCAATTCCAAACACATATATATATTTCCGCAATCAAAATTGATGACCTGTCCCAGAAACTTCAGCCTAGTATCCACAAATCGCGTGAAACAAAACGAGATGCAGTTGCAGAGATGCCCGTTCAATTACGTATTGTGGCGCGCGATTTTAGTCGACTGGGTATTGTTCTTAAATTAGTAAAGAAATCCCTATCTTCTTTGGACAGTCCATTCGTACTTTATCTGGGAACATTCCACGTAAACGGCGGCATCGAATATTCCCTCGTTTTAGGGTCTTTAATCCTAAGACACCTAAATGCCATCCCTGCCCAGCTTGCTTAGAAATACCAGTATCGCTAAGCCCCTGTCTACGCCGTAGTATGTCAAATTAACGGCTTTCTCGTAACTGTTCAAGTTTTCCACAATTACTGTTCCCGGTACGGAGTCATTGTCAACGAAAGAACACAGTATTATTGATGATGTCCCCATTTGGTTGGTTTTAAACATTTGTCCCCACTTGGATAGTCTACACTTGACGGAAGTGCGTCCCCATTTTAGCAGCATCTTTCACGGCGAGTGTGAAATGTGTGCGTCCCCCCTTTGACTAGCTTGAACACTTTAGGCAAATTTCAGAATTTGATGGATCCAAAGGTCCAGTGGGCGTCTCTATGGTTGCCTTTATTGGAATCTGAGGTTCATTTCTCTCTTGGTACCTTATCAACAAAGTCCCCATTTAGGGGGGTTGTGGCAGGCGCCCCCGGTTGACACCTTTCACATGCATGTGTGTGTGTGTGCATGTGTGCATGCGTGTGTGTGTGTGTATGTGTGTGTGTGTGTGGGAGGAGGAGGAGGAGGAGGAGGAGGAATTATGTGACTGGTATAAAATAGGGGCAAAGCAATACGAAGATAACTAAATAATCGCTTTATTCATCAACTCATAGCACTGAGCAAATAATGGGAGAAAACTGCTTATATGAAATACATCTCCATTGGTGTGGGTATCATTTCGATATCTAGCCTTCCATTCAATGTTTATGTACGAATATTTCCACTGGGGTCTTTATTCGGAGTCCTCGCTATCACCGTCATCAGTCAACTTATCGAATAAGCATTTCCGCATCTTAATCGTCTGTCTGAGTGCTTCCTCATAGTCTATGTCTGTCACTGAAAGTCGATTGAAGAAGATAATTTCCAGTTTCCAGCTGCGTCTCCATAAAGCTTTGACGTTAATAATAACATCAAATATTTTATCAACAAAAAGACACTGGTTATGCTGTTTTATTCACTATTTTACACCTTGCACACGTTTAAAGGCTAATTTATGACCCCGAAGTTCTAGTTCAGTGCTTTCAAACTTGTCTCAAGATTGTATAAACTGTGAACAGAGTGTCATATTCAATTCCAGTCAGGCGGAACTAATGAGGTTGACCTCTCCTTCATGTCATTTGGCCTATAGTCGATTATAGATCGTTAACATTGAACTCGCAAATCTGTAGAGTACGAGAGAATGGCACGCTCTATTAATTCTTACATTAGACATAAAGTTGAGATTTTCACTGGGTAAAAAAATGTTTGATGATCGCTGACACATTACAGTGACGTAGACTATGTTGACGAGGTTACTTTGGTGTTGTGATAGACAAACGTGAACATACCAAGGGTACAGGTTGACATAATATGTTCAGGTCACAAACTTGAAGTGCTTTACCTGTAAAGTAAGATGGTCGGAGGTTGTTGCATGTTCGTATAGGACATGATGGCTTATATACAATAGTCGAAAAATGCAATGTCGACAGACTTTCGAAATGTTTTCCAGAAAAATATACACGTCAACGATACAGAATTAGGAATGACGTTATACAGAAAAATAAGCAAGTAACAGTATGTTTCACACAACAGGATATAGGTCTATTAGGTCAGGGGCAGCATTTGGTGGCGTCATAAGCCGAGGAGACTTTCCAGTTTTATAAGCTGTAAACATTGTATACAGTTTTCAATTGACAACTTGCTGTAGTAGAATATGGGTATACACTAGTAGTATTGAAAACGCACACAAAATGTGACGGTATAAACTGAAAACTTTTAATACAACTGACATGAGTAAGTAGGGGAATAGGTTATACATGAAAATGCGGCATTGACTCAATATTGCAGAATATTGAATAATATCGTTGATTCGGCAGAATTTTTCCTCACTGCTGTCATGATTATTTTCTCATTGCTGTCATATTGATTATACGTCATGGAAATTCTTTGTTCTATATCAGATGATAGTGAAATCAGGTGAATTGCACAACATAGCGTCGGGATTGTGCAACCGTTCACCATTGGCTGTGGCGTCATACGACGTAGCACGGGGGAATACCCGAACAAATAGGAGAAATTCAGGTAACCGATTTGATTTTAAGCGAGATCGACCAGTCTTACAGTTAATAACGGTTTACACAAGTCTCACTTATTATACGAAGCCTTCTCCCATTAATAGCATGAAGGGTTAGGAAAAAATGTTTAACGTTATGAAGTCCCATATATGAATGACGAAATAGGAACAGTCTTTCTTCTAATGTTCACATTGTTCGAGTTTTCATCGGTGAAGTAGTCCAGCCCCAAAGGGATTGCACGTGTCACAATACAACTGTTCCATTCGGTTGTGGTGTAAAATGCCGCACACAGAGACGCCGTCCGCTTCATCGTATGAATATCCGCCATTATCATTCACCAAATTTTCGCTCGGTAGATCACTCGCGGCAGATTCAACTGGTTTAGGTGGGAGAATTGGTCCCGTGATAGACTTGTTGAATTCGTTGCTGACGGAACGCTGTTCTATTTCAATCATGTTGGTCTCAATGATAGGAATGAGTTTTTTCAACATCTCCCAGCCTTTCGTGTTCAGCGTGTGTCCGTCCCGACCTGGTTTCAACTCGCTGGTTGGTGAGTTTAGGTACCACTCTCTTATGTGGACGAGCCATTCCCCTTCATATGCTGCAGTGCTTATGTATATATTATCTTGTAGCTTGAATGGGGTTTCAACCGTCTCTTTAGCCTGAATCATTCTATCCACTCTAGGCAGGAATTGTTTGAATGAAAACCACCCATCTCTCTTCAGTCGTATGGCAACACCATAATCTGCCCATTATGCCGTATACGTTGAAATGTTACTTGAGGAGAATTTCCTTCACCGCTCACTAAAGCGTAAAGGTTACTAATTAGTCTATACATATCGGCTTTTACAGGTGCGACAGTCGTAGAATAAAGTGGGAAAGTCTTTATATACGCATTGGTTATTTTATCAGTTGATCATCTGACCCTTGACGACACCTGGACCTACTCACCTAGTTACAAAGATAGTCTCTACCTACCACCCCGATTATATAAGGCCATACGACTATATGGCGACCTATTGATGGGGACAGGGTGGTCTACTTATTGTGATCTAGCTATGGTGGAGTCTTGAAGATAGGTCGATAGGCTGTAATTACACCGTGAGTCACGTGCCTACGGGCGTTATACGCGTACCGCATTAGTCACGCGTCGCCGATTCGTCGACGAACGGCGCCCGCGGCAACACCGCGCCGACACCGCACCAACGCGGCGGAGTAATAACACCGCGAACTCGGTGTTTTGGAACTCTCCCTCTCTCACGCCGACACCGCACCAACATGGCGGCGTTTCTCTAGTATTTAAGTAATAACACCGCGAATTCGGTGTTTTAGAACTGCCCCTCTCTTACTACTGATAACAACGTGATGTAGAGACGCTATTTATTCGTCTTTGTACCGGTTATGCTCAGGAGAATGACATAGATTCATTATTATCTTGTGCAGAGAAGGTGTTGGTCTTGAGTTGATTTACCGTAAACTACATAAATGCTACCTTTCTACTATAGTACTATATATAAAAATTTGTTGTATTGTTGGGAAAATAATGTGATTCAAAAGTTGTTTTGATCCTGTACAAGGGCACTGAAAACCATTAAAGAGATGTAAATGTATTTTCACACGTAAAGCTTGAAATCTACTGAACCTATATTATTCAATCTGTTTCCTTTAGTTAAAAAATTGTAAAATTAAATCGGCGATCGTTATTATTTTGGAATGAAGGCGCATTAGGAGACTGTTACCAACAAGTTCTGAGCTGACCTACTTTTGATGAAAATTTCTGGTGATTTTTGATGAAAATCACTGGCGATTCTGACTTGGGCGGTGCCCATCTTAATATAGGCAGGATTTCAACTGGGGGTGGGGATTTCCAAGAGTTCAGTTCGTGTTCGAGTCCTAATGCCTACTGTACTTCGTAGGTCCTGTGACGTTAGTCACACTGCTAATGTTCACATTTGTTTCGCATAAACCCGCATCGATATTAAAGAATATGCCGGACTCCATTTGACTTCCTGGTTTGACACAAACAAAACGGGCTTATAACACACCACTACACGTCCTGGCACTCTATCTGTAATATTTATGTGGGGACATGGTCATGCTGAAAATTGGGTGGCCAAAAGATATTCGGGACCCCCTAAATCAAAAGTGGGGGTGGGGGAGGGGGCCTGGCCCCTCCGCTTCCGACGCCACTGGAACCGTGTTAAAATGATTAAAACTAAACATCATCATATCACTTTCCGATCCATATGTCATTTCATGACTGTGAACATGAAACTTTTGCTGAAAATATCACAATAATATTGTGTGGAATATCAAACTGTGTATCATGGACTATATCTCGTGGCTATCGTGAAATACTGACTAGAAAAATGAAACTAATATCACCCATTAAAACGTGGCCATGGTAAAATACTGACTAGAAAAAAAATTAAACTGATATATTTTCCGGAAATGAAATATCACGAAAGTAGTTTAGCCTTCAGCAAAGCTTATACATATATTTCAGTTTGTTGCCCGTTTTGCACTTCGCCAACGGTAGACCGAGGCTGTCGATGCTTCATTATCAAAACCACACGCATCGAGCAGAAGGAAAAAAACACACGAGTTAGTGTTAATGATTAATTGAATAGTAAATTCGCCTGCTTTATCCGTCGAGGGTTCCCCTGCTGTATCCGTCGAGGGGGGAATCTCATGAACAGAGCTACAGCTCTTTCATAATCCACTTTATGACTATAAAACGGAATGTCGTGGTAAACCCATTATTGAGCGAACTGACGCGTCACTACTATTTTTGCTTTTCTTTTTCTTCTGTTTTTTTTTATTTTTTGGCGCGTCCAAGGGGGGGGGGGTCGTTCGCACCTGACGCCCCCCTAACGACGCCCCTGATCCCCTCCTGCGTACTAATCGCCGTCTGAATTTTTCAGTCGAAAACTTCAACTCTCTACGCGCCATGTTGGTGACGTCATGCTATATGTATTTATGGGCCATTTGCAATTGAACATGGCGCGCAAAATGAAAATCGTCGACTGGAAAATTCAGACGGCGATATATTCGTTACTATTTTAAAATAGTGCGCAGGAGGGGATAGAGATTAGATGTACGGCAGTTTCAGAGGTGGATGATTCGTAATAAAATTATCTAAAACCCTCGCTGGAGGTGACTGGGGCCGACCTTTAGCCCTCATACTCGGGAGGGCTATATATTATTTAGCTAGATCGCCCTAACCTGCTCGAACTTTCGGCGCTAGATCGAGTGTAAACTGGCATTGAAGTTCAGTCCCGGCTTCATCTCCACTGCACACCATCAACAAACTGAAAATACACTTTGGTCTGTGATCAAATTATCAACTAGTTCCGCCCTCATTTGTCTATAGTGCAACATTATCATTTGGTAAACAGATCTATAACGGGTGGAGCTCGTCGTAGTGTCGGATAATCATGTCAAAATAGTTTCATTTCCGTAGCGATGTCAACTCTACTAGACGAATACTGCATACATGTATTATCGCATCGTCCAATTTATTTTTTCCGATACAGTCTCAAATGTATCAATTGTGTGGAAGAAATTATCGTGTGTTATCATATCATATATCGTGTGTTATCATATATAGGGCCTACTAAGTTCGTGTAATCCCAAATAACGATTACTTGCCGAAGGGTGGTGGTTCTCTCCGGGTACTCCGGCTTCCTCCAACAACCAAACTGACTGTATGAGTGAAACAAAATTGAGTGTGACATTAAGCCAAATTCCCTCCCTCCTACCAAAATAACGAAAACACTGTTATACGTCACTTTCTAAATGACGACAAATAAATTCATATGTATTCAGCTATGGGAGCTGTGTCCATCACAGGGGTATTGTATGTTCGCTTTAAGGACTATCGGAGGTGTCGTTGTCATGGTAAGAATAGGCCTCAGCCTCTCAGAAAGCTGGTCGTAAGAGGCCATTAACTGGGGCACCCGAGGGGTTCCCGTGTGTGAAAAAGGAATAGAACCCATCCCGTGGGAACCCGGGTGTTAAAAGGAATAGGAGCCTACACATGTGGTTTCCGGGTGTGAGAACGAATGGAAACCAAACTAAACGATGCTTTGATAAACTGCTGAAAGAGTGAAACTAGTTAGCAAAATCAATCAGTCCGAGTTTGTCATGATTTTTTTCTAGTACTGTATTTAGTCAAAAAGGTGCTTAACATTATTATAGTTTAAAATACCGTTTTCTAATCGGGATGTTTCAGCAAAAGCAATGGAAATATGTACATATTAGTCCCAGTCCCATATAATGAATATTTACCAGTTTGTTAAAAGCTGCATTCTATTCATGGCAGATTTCGTTATAATGGAGACCAATGGCTGTGTTTTTTTTATACAACTCAGACGATTGAAGAAATTTCAAGAATAAAGCTGAGTGTAGGTCAAATGTTAGTGTATGGGTAGTATATATAGCACATACAATAACACTGAGATATGTGACCAACTTCAGAATATAATGGGAATGAAATTTTAAAACCTGTGTTTTAGGACAAGCAAAAGCCCCACCAGTTTTGAAGGGTGCATTAGTTGCACTGAAGTATCCCATAATAAAGCTACAGTGTTGAATTTTGATCTTAAGTAGAGCACTGGTAATCATAATTTACAGCGAAGCCAGAAAATTAAAATGTCTGGACTAATATCACTTGTGTCTGTCTATCTTTGATGTAACATTAGCAACATCAAAAATATATCAAAATGTGTTGTAAAACAACCATAATATTCTGATAAAATTGTTCACTGGTGATGTGGCTAATTTGATGTCCGTATGAACATACAATATTTTAAATTTTAACTGCAATCAGCATCCAGAATGACGCTAATTTTTCGCCTTGCAAAATGTCTGTCCTACTTTGTGTAACATTAGCAACATCACAATTATTCCCCAGTTTAAATATCAGAACCTTTAGAGAGACTTTTATCCAAATTCTTGGTTTCAAATATAACAGTTCAACTTCTAAAACAACTGTGAGCATTGGAAATTTCAACTGAAGCTTCAAGAATCTGTTTGTATCTTGTCTGTCCATAATGTGAAACATTAGCAACATTAAAACATTAGCAACACTAACAATTAAAATGTTTTATCTGTTAATAGATTATTTGACTCAGTAAAACCTGACAGACCATTTACATTGTGATAAAAAACACTATAAGTTTGGATTATCTTATTTTCCTGTCCAATATCAGTTGAAAACCTGCCAGCATGATGTAGACAAACGTTCTGTAGCTAATGTTGCCTATGTCTGTCCACATGTAACGTTACCAACAGATGAGGAATGCCAAAAATCGTGCACGTGCATAATCAGTTTACTAGATTTGTAATGAAAAGAAGAAATAGATGAAACTGTGATAATCCTCAGGGTAAAACTATCGGCAAAATCGCTTTCTTTTTATGAAATCAAAGCAAATAAAGACAGATGTCTGTCCATCGCACCAGCATAGCTGTTTTTCACTAAAATTTCTATATAAGTTAATTGCCACAATTCAGTAAATATGCAGATGAGAGGATTGACGGTGTCCTGCTTGTTTTCCTTCAAGAAACCACCGCCTTGATAGCTGATTCTGTTCTATGCGAGAAATATTTTAGTTTAAAATGATTATATGTTGCTAACGTTTCAAAATATCTGCCCATCTGTAACATTAGCAACATACATTAATGTCCATTTGTTGCACTACTCAATCCTCTGGGACAAAGAAAATAATGGATCATTAATATATCTTCAGAGCTATCATTTTAACATATTAAAGTTGGCCACTGTGTGCCATAAATCTCTTGAACAGTTGCTAATAATCACTTACTCAAGCATGTCTGTCACGTGTAATACTAGCAACACAATTTTAACCAAAAAAAAAAGAAGACATTTTCTCATAGTAATATTAAAATCAAGGTGTCAGCACTGAATTGTCTATAGGCTCATTTGTGTAATTACATTTAGATATATACTTTGGAAAGCAGATAATGATGATAAGCGTTAAAAAAAAAAAAAATTTAGGAAATTAATGTTGCTAATGTTACACAATGTCTGTCCAACGTGTAACATGTACCGTAATGTAACATTAGACACAACAATGACTTTCTTCTAAAATGATCGGCAAATACGTGAAACCTGATTAGACAAATGGAATACAACTCCAGTCAAGTCAATAATTTCAGCGTGGTGGTCAAAATCATATTTGTTGCAAACAGAGAAAAAGGATTTGAAAACCGGTGTCTGTCCATCACTCAATGATGCATTGCGCAACTCGTTTTCGTCTCAGATTTATGCTTTACAGCTCCAAATTATCTGTTTAAATATTACAGGTCTTGGAATGCATTCCAGTTTGTAACTATGTTCAAAAGTTTTTCCCTTTTCGTAATTTAACTGGCAAGAAGTGAGTGAGTTGTTCTGCCATGTTAATATTGAGCTAAAATGACCAGGTTGGACGAAAGTCCTGATATATTTGATTTTGGGGTATAAATTATCACATTATTATTTGATTTAGAAACGTCAAGATATGTAGTCATTTGAAAATCAAATTATCTTGTAACATTGTTGAAATTTTTATTTTGCATTTGAGACGGACAATTTGGCGCCTATTATAATGAAATCTGCCTCATGAGAAATTTTGAGGTAAACTTGTCAGACGCCATTATTATCCCCAGGTCCGTTTTCCACCCCCGATCGCCGTCCACTTTTACCAACACCCAGTTAATCGTCGTGGCGCAGTTCAGTTCCCGCGCAGCGGTGTGATAACAAAGACGCGAAAATCAAGTTCTCTGGGGTCATTAGGTAAAGTATACTTTTGTGGTGGTAATTTGTTATTTTTATTAATAATGTTATATTATATAACTTTTACATTGAACTATATTACGTCTCCCGACTCTCGGAAGCCTCCGAGCGAAATTATTCCATGACATGATTCATTTTCACGACATCTGCCGTTTTTTTCGAAGTGAAACGATCGAGCAGAGGTGGGACATACCACCTATTATATTTCTCAATGTAGCCATGTATTGTTGTATTATTATCATCAAAACTACGTACATCTGCGTACTCTGGCTGGGCTGATCAGTGTCCCGGGTAATAGTAACTTTGGACACTCGTGTTCTGGCACATGATATGACTGAAAAAATGTTGAAAACGACGTAAAATCTTACTCAATCGTAGACATCTGAAAAAAAAACAAAAAAAAACAAACAAACATTTCCTCTCTCTTAACAGTATAAATTTAACAAAGAGGTAAATGGGAAAAACTTCCCTAAAGAATAGTTCAGCTCCGATATAAAGATAAATATTTAACAGACACTATCTTTCAATGGGCTAGCCATATGACGTCATTCAAAGCGTCGCCATGTGCGAAGTATCAGAATTTGAAGACGAAACAACAACATCTATTGTTTTTTTTCATGAGCAATTTATAGCATGGTTTGGCTTGATAGACAATAAAAAAATCTCAAGTGTTAGAATATAACGTTCAATGATACATTTGCACACATATATACTCAATAAACTTGAAGGATGCATGCTGTAATCAGACAGATTAGATAACCCTCTTTCGACTTCTCATTCCTGGTCATTTTTGATTGCCAAAAGAGTTCCAACTAAGGGAGGTAATCGCGGCGGGTTTCCAAAAAAAATTCCATAAGTAAAATTAGCAAAACGATGCATATCCAAACATGGAAATTAAACGATTTCGGGTTTAAAAATTGTAGAATATTATAAATCTCGATTATTTGCCAAGTTATAGTAAGGTGGTGGGAGTGCATGCTGGAAATTTGTTAAATGAATGATAGAGGGCATATTTTAATTAAGCAGAAATTTCAAATAAAATTCAATATAAAATCAAGTTTATGAAGGAATCCCATTAAACTCGTATATTCATGGAGGAATATTTTCTCCGTATTTTTCAACAGTGAATTCGGAGGTACAAACACATCCATTGTGGTGCGTAATTTAGTTTTTATTGGCTATTTAAATATACATATATATATATTGCCTTTCAATCGGGAATTCTCAGAGAATTTCGCCGATATTTCACTCGGGAGCTTCCGGAGAAAATTGGCCAATGTTACCGAGTTTGCTAGTCACGACCCAGTTAACAATTTAACGTTGTCAGAACGTTGTGACAACGTTACACTTTCGTTGTGGCAACGTTGTGGTAAAATGTTGTAGCAACGTGATCTTGTGGAGTTTTGTAGATGTTCCCTAACGTTGTGGTTGGACGTTAGAATTTAACGTTATGATAACGTTGTGAAACTTTTGTTGTGACAACGTCGTGGTAAAATGTTGCAGCAACGTGATCTTGTGGAGTTTTCTAGATGTTTCCTAATGTTGTGGTCGGACGTTAGAATTTAACGTTATGATAATGTTGCGACACTTTTGTTGTGACAACGTTTTGGAAAACGTAGTAGGAACGCGATCTCTTGGAGTTTCCTAGATGTCACCACAACGTTGTGATCGAACGTTTTGATAACATTTTCAAGAATAATGACAATGGAACTTTAAGGGTATCTTGGGTTCACCCACTTAAAGTACAACAGGCATAAATCTGGAAAAAATCCCTTTTAATCACTTTAGGTCAAAAATTCGGTATGTACGGTAACCCTTTCCAGGATTTATTCCTCTTCTTCTACACCTCCAACCCTCACCCCTTCAATTTGTATTGAAACATCCTCAATTGTCGAGGTAATTTCGAACTCTATAGAACAAGTAGCACTGAATAACAGTTGAAGCAACACAATTCTTAGTTAAAGAGGTGATTTATTGTAATTAATTTGGAAGCTGGCAATCTCCTCCCCCTATCAGTTCTTTAAGTATGCTCCGACCAACAATAAAGCTTCAAACAGAAGTCCAGTCAGAATTTCACGAATTTCCAGGATTAGATATCCGCTGGAGCCCTGAGTATTTAACGTTCACGTTCTTCATCAGATCGGACAGGTTCTCATTGAACTGTTTCTTGGTGCCATTGCTCTTCTTCCCAGCGGCTGTCTTATATTTTGGTATATTCAGTGTATTTGCAATCGCTTCCTCTATGTCGTCCACCTTGGCGGGAACTTTTGCCTTTCATCCCCTTAAGGCTGTAAAAGCACCGCAGCGTGTTGGTCCCCAGTTACCCCGGCATTCTTCTGATGTTTTCTCCGATATTTACGCCGCCTAATGTACTGAGGTGAAAACCTGAAAAATAGAAAACAACACAAAAAGATGCAAAATTGTAAAAGGCAAAACCGGACCAGCTAGAGCAAACATAGCCGGTTTAAAGATGTACACATTTTGTATACTTTAATGGGTGACATTTAAATTACATGTATTTGACTGTCTAGGGACAAGATCAATAGGCCTATGCTTTAACAATCCACATTTTTTATATAAATATATATGTCCCCCCCCAACCCACGAATGGAATTACCGCGTCTGATGCTTGGTGGACTTCCCAAATGCATGCTTTAGTCATTTGCCCTTATAATTTGTTCAATCTTCTGCTATATTGGTCTATCGGCCAGACCTGCCCAAGCCAAAGCCGCTCAATGACATCGGATAGTTGATTAATGAAATAGTGTTTTGCATTTATTATGTTATCACGATGTGTCATATTTATAATTTCATCCCCCTGAATAATTTCCTGTTCGCGCAGAAACATACCGTGCTTGAAATCACAACCAGCGACATATTTAACGTCACCGTCTAGTGTCGTCAGGTTTTGCGCTGTAGGAAGCTATATGTTCATCTGTGTTTTTTTTCAAGGTATAGGAGTAGTATTATGTGTATAGGTCTGTATGTTTTTAGTATCGGTCTGCTCTTTGTAAGTATATCGGTGTGCATTGGTCTGTGTTGGACTGTATGATCTAACGGTCTGTAAATTTTAGGAGGATGGGTCAATTAAATGGCACTGGTTTAGCATATTGACCTCGATGCATATGGTGGTATAGTATACTTTGTATGCTATATTGTTATCGCATGAGCCATTTCAAACCTATTCCTTAAATTATTACTCTCTTAAATTATTAGATTGGAATTAGTGACCAATCTGTTTCGATTGAGAATCAATCTATTAGATTGAAAATTCCAACGGTTGATCAGGATATATTAGATTGAATTTCCAGTCTACGCTAGATTCATTGTGTTCTTTGTTAATCTAATAGATTGAACTGAAAGATTGACACTTTAATCCGAGAAGATTGGAACCTGGGACAAGATCTAATCTTCACAGATTTTAAAAGCCAATCTTTCCGTTTGATTGAAATTATTTTCACCAATAGTCACCAATTCAAATATAATTATTCAAGAGAGTATTATAATAGGATAAATTACGCCTGCGGACAATGTATATATTAATTAGTGTTTCATCTCTTTATTTTTATAAAATAAGTACCTAATAAATCAGCCTGCGAGGGATCTTTGGATCATCCTTCAATGAAAGTGACAATAGTAGGCCTACGCATGCGCACATATCTTGCAAAATTTTGATTAAACAGTATGCGATTAAAAGGGTTCTATATTACTGTGTATAGTAATAATTGTTAATACATCTACATACATAATCTCGCAGATAGGCCCTATCAGGAATATTAATTAATATCTGGAATCTCAATGAAAGCATGAAATAAAACCTGATGAAAACCATACCCCGGAAATATGGGAAGGGAAAATGTAACATAAACCCTAATAGTGCCATTCACATACTCCCCAAACACGTTACCATAGTATTGGAAATTATATTTCAGTCTGAATTCCGTTCCGACACAATCCGGTACAATATAATACAAGAATCTTTATCAATTTATATTATCAATTCAAATGACATACTCGTATAAAAATTGTACTCGCCCTCAGTAGTAAGAACAGCAGATAGAAAGCAAATCTTTGAATATGACGATGGTTGAAAGATGGCAGGGAAATGAGCTGGTTGGAGATATCATGGAGGCTATCTTTAGTAGGCTTCATGCAGATATGTTTGGCCAATGACTAAGACAGGGATAGACTGAGACCAAAGTTACTGATTTCAGGACTTGACCATCTGGAAGAAATCATCCACACAAAGACATCTTGGATCTCCCGCCTTTTTGGTCTTACAGGGCAAATTAGTTAGGTTAAATATAGCCACACTTGGGTCATACTTTGTGTCCAGTAAAGAACTAAGCCTGCCTTCATAAAAATATATATACATGGCTACAGCCAGTATATTTAAGTACAAAGTTGACACCCAGCCATCCACCCATGCACTCGTTTACATGTCAATCTCAATGAATAGATTTGAAAGGCATTGGTTACAAATTAATAATAGGTAGCTGAAATCAATCCTTTAGTTCTGCCTCAATTGCATGTACCCTATTATTATTATGCATTTTTTGCATCCAAATGATGAATGGCTGAACTTAGAAATCGAAACCAGAATTAATGATTTATGGGCAAATTATCTATAAATATTTGACTGAATATTACATGTATAAAGCCTACAGAGGCTAGAACCGGGGTATCCAAAAGTTCCATTGTATTCTAAATTAGATCTAATGGAAAACATGACGTCCTTGTAACGTCACAGCAATGTAATGAAACAACGTCCCTAAATAACTTATACACAACGTTTTGACAATGTTCACCGCGAATGTTGCTGGAACGTTAGGCTGAAACGTCCATGTTTTACGTTACTGCAACGTTGTGGTAACGTTAATTCTGACCTGACCAAACCACAACTTTCCCACAACGTTGTGAAAACGTTAAGTGTGTTAGCTGGGGAACAGATTGAGAACAAAGGTCGCCGAATGCAGACAATAGAAACACGACAGGGGATCGTTTCTTTGGTCTGTCAAATTTATCTCCCATCCTTCAGCCAGCTTCCTGCCGTCGGTCCCGTGTTGTACGCCATAGACGATTTGGCGAATTCGTGTCCACTTTTTTGAACAAGTATGGACCATTTACAGCACAATTCATTATCATAGGTCAATCTAATAAGATTTTATTACTTTATCGGGCCTATGCGAACAGTTATAGAGGTATTTCAGGACAGATATCATGGCATTTAAAAACAGCCCAGCAAGCCTACTTTCAACATGCTAAGTTGTGTAACATTATCAAGTATGAGAGAAGAGTTTAAACTTGATACATGTAGCTCCATTGAGCCTTATGTTAAAACTTTGTTTAGAGCCACTGTTACTTCTGTTGGGCTTTTGTTCACAGGACTTTTGTCTGTCAGGCTATGGATTCTTCCATTGTAAGAGAATTAGGCTTAGACAGGCCAGGTAAAAAAATATTATGCAAGAATTCAACTCTGACTATTATGCAAGAATTCAAAGGGCAGGGTTTCTGTTGCTTCAATGCATTTTGCTGAGAAGCAACAGGAACTTGATAATGTGATGTCTATAGCCAGGGTTATATCCAGGAATTTGAATTAGTGTCCTTATTTGTAAAAATAATGCCGAGCGCAGCGAGTCGTAGCGTACAGGCCGGGGTCCAGGGGCCACCTAGGCCCCTGGAAGCTCTGGGGTATTAGATGCTCTCAGGAGCCTTCGAGCCCATTTCTGGCTATTTAAATGTCTTGTCAGATACCTGTAGATAATAAACAATTTACTTCTTTTTTTCCAAATTTTCACCGTATTCAGGCTGATCTTGCTTGCGTTTCAAAATGACAAAGTTGAGCAGGGACTTGCTGCATGAAAGTGCTGTCAGATTGATACTATACCATGATGTCAACTTTGACTAAACTAATAACAACTAACCTTTTTGCTGATTAGACTAGGGCCCAGGGGACGTCTAGGCGCGGAGAAACTCTGGGATCCTTGATGCATGTCTTGTCGATCAGACAAGCATATCATGCACATTTTACTTCTTGTTTAATCTCATCATCTGCTTTTAAAATTATTTACAGCTGCTGCTTTCAAATTTCTATTGAATAGATTCCTCTGTACAGTATTTTTACCACTCAGCCCATAGGGCTTTGGGGTCTTGTCGTTGCCATGTACATACGTCCGTCCGTCCGTCAACATGTTCTTGTCCGCTGAATATCTGCAGATCTTTTAAGTCCGGCCCGACCAAACTTTGGTGAGAGCTTCCTGAATGTTGACTGATGAAATGATTAGATTTTCAGATGGCTATGATGATTTCATGATTTTTAATTTTTTTTTTTTTATTATCTATTGATGGCTTAGCTTTTGCACTGTTGTCTATGCCCATTGCGAACCCTTGGTTGCATGTTTCATTGTGAACTTTGAAGGTTCCCTGATACAAGAAAGCCTGGTCCATTCAAGATTCTCATTGAATGAAGGTTCTCATTGAATGAAGGACAACATTTTTCGTTAATTTTGCTATTAAATCATTGTATTCTACATCATATGTTTTATCCTAAAACTTTTGCATGAACCATATTTGTGTCCACACATTTAACTGGTACAACATAATGCTTCAATTTTTGTCACCAAACATGTTACTGTACCTTGGAAATTATTTAAAACAAGTGATTAGGAGAGCCCATTTTTAGCCTGACTCTGGGCAATTTTGAACCAGTTTGCATACCTGGAGCTTATCCCCCCCCCCCCCGCCAAATTATGATAAGGGTGGGCCTGTGTTAATCAATGTGTTTACTTGTTATCACACTTGTGCAATGCATAAATTGCCACTGATAAAGCTACACTTTCATGCATGCTGTAGTCCCAGCACACCACTCACGTGAAACCGAAGTCTGTTTTATATGGTATCCAGGGATTTTTTGCAGGTTCTGATCCCAAACTCCCAGTTCCTTTTCATAATTCATTATTAAGGGTCCAATTTTTGTAAGTGATTTTCGGCGCAAATAGCCTGAGATCAATCACAAAACAGAGGTTTATTAACATGAAATTCAATACCCAGCTATGCAATCTGATCGATATTGAGGATCCCGGAGGCTTTTTCTAGTATTTCCTTCAGAAATCCTTTCAAATTGAACAACAACAACACTTTCGTTATTTGTTTCATTTGAGTTTTGGACGCCCATATGTTTCCCGAAACTAAATTGGCTCTAGATGCAGCCCTGATCCTACTTGACTAAAAAAAAACAGGCTGAGGGGTCCACGCACCTTTTAGGTGCTTGCCTGCAATTCATGTTATACTATGCTGTACATCATTCGAAGCTAATTCCCTTCCCACCTCGACTGCCTCAGCGGGTTGAACATCATTTGTCCCAGCTTCGATGCCTGCATCATTTTCCATTTCGTGTTCAACATCTGCTTGACCTGTGTTTTCAATACCGGCAGCACAGCATCGAGCAAAGAGAATGTCAACTTTGTGGCAGTCAGACCCTTCATCTTCCTTTAGTTTTTTTTTCAAATGTCCAGCCAACACACCGCATCCTTTTGTGCGGCCGCTACCCTTGGTATTTCCCCCAGACCGACCTTTCTGTCCCACCATGACAGCTTGTACAACGCGAGAATGCACACGCTGCCTAGCTCTCCACACACTCGCAGACGTACTTATTTCCGACTTCATTCATAGTATAGACCTCTGCCTGGAGAACGAAAACTATCGCGCCCCTAGTGGCCAAGCTTATCAACGGATAGATTCATAGTTGTCTCCCTTGCCATAAGTTGTCTAACGCGAGTTGACACACACTCGCCCAGGTATACGGCTTTCAAACATCGTAAAAAATCATCATTTGATTTTTGAAAAAAATCATTTGATATTTTGCAAAAACATATTCATTTTTAGTTCATTTGATTTTGTACCTGTGTCCGTTTTACGGACGCTGTGAGACCCTAGATCTAACCCTGATAGCACTGTAATATCACTTGTCTTTATTGCACCATGTAAGCATCCTGTCATGCCTGTCTGTGTCTTGTGTGCTGTCCTCAGTGTTTTATAGGTTGGATGGAGGGTGCCTGCTTAACAAGGATTTCTTCTTTGAAGCAGCAGAAATGCAACTTAGCTGGGTGGTGCATGTAGTTGGTTCATTGCGATATGACTGAAATAATGTTGGAAGTGACGTTAATTCTATTCACTCACTCACTCCTATATCACAAAACACCACAACGTGTGACTAATAACCACAAAGTACTGCACATTGACCACTGGTGTTGTCTAAACACTTTTTACCCCTCGGCCAACTTTGGCCATGGGGTATTGTCGTCGTCTTGTACGTCCGTACGTGAGCGAGATAGCCGGAGAACAGTTCCACTGAAGAATTCCAAATTTGGTATGCTTATTTACCTAGTCAAGGACCAGAAGCCTATTTAATTGGGACCTGATTGGGTGAAAACCTTGGCGGCCATCTTTAATTTTATGCGAAATGGATAATGATCCATATCTCGGAAACTATTCAACTGTTCAATACGAAAGTTGGTATACATCATCGATACATCAAGCAACTTTCAATGGATTACCAAACCGGCTTTTCTGATTAGCTGGAAATCCTGGAGGCCATCTTTAATTTATGCGAAATCGATAATGATACATATCTCTGTTACCATTCAGTTGTTTTATATGAAAGTTGGTATACATCATCGATACATCCAGATACTTTGAATCGGGACCTGATTGACCAAAAACTTTGGCGGCCATCTTTAATTTATGCAGAATCTTTAATGATATATATCTCTGATCCAATTTAAGTGTTCTATACCAAACTTGGTATACAGCATCGATGTATCAACTGACTTGCAATGAATAACCACATCAGTTACTCTGAGTGGGAAGAAGGATGGGCGGCCATCTTTAATTTATGCAAAATCATTAATGATCTCGTTCTCTGATACCGTTCAAGTGCACGATGTAAAATTTGATTTACATCATTGGTGCATCAAGAGACTTACGACAAATGACAGTTCTGGTTTCTCTGATTGGGTGGAAACCTTGGTGGCCATCTTTAATTTATGCAAAATCTTTAATGATGTATATCTGTGATACCATTTCAGTGTTCTATACGAAACTTGGTAAACAGTATCAAGAGACTTACAATGAATAACCACATCAGTTCCTCTGAGTGGTGGGAAGGAAGGGCGGCCATCTTTAATTTATGCGAAATCATTAATGATCTCTATCTCTGATACCGTTCAAATGTTCGATGTAAAATTTGGTATACATCATTAATGCATCAAGAAATTTATGTAATGAATACCGGTTTCTCGGATTGGACGGAAATCTTAGGGGTCATTTCTAATTGCAAAATTTTTGATAATCTGTATATTTGTGACTTGACTGCTTGGTGTTCCTGAGATCTTGGTTCAAATTGAATACATTATGAATGTACCCAGAGCCGAGGGGTTTTTTGATGCACAGCTTCGTATTGATCATTTGTATCATACCAAAATTATTCGTTTTAACCACTTGTTTTGCCAGAAAAAAAACTAATTTTATTCCTTTTATTCCTGATAAACCCTGCAAACATTATTATGATGACATTGGATAATATTATTTCGCATTGACTGTGGATAAGCTTGTGCAAAAATCTTGATTAGTTTTAAATCCCCCTAACTAATAAATAAATGCCCAGAAATTACCACAAACTAGGGGTTTGAAAATAAGCAATGTTTGAACAGGACTAAACACAATACATTATACAAATAACATAGTTTGATGAAAATTTTTGATTATTTGTACCAAAATAATTTTATTTCAACCACGTTAATAATTGCCATTTTCCTCTCATTTCTGTCAACAACTTTGTGCACTCTTAAGAATATGTTTCTAGCCCGGCCTACAAACAATAATGTGAGGACCTATGACAATATACATGTATAGAGATTATGGTATACCCAATATCGGCCCTGATATCAGCGCGAGACCCCCCTCTGTCGGCCAGAGGTCAGGACCAGAGGAGCAGTCAATGTTGCAAAAATTTCTTCATCCCATTTTGATGATACACAACACGCTAGATCGCAATACACCATGAAAAGTTTAAAATCCAGGATTGATCATTGCATGACTACGCATACGGTACTTCATGCAGCTTTAATAGGCAGAACAATCCAACATTTGCTCACACTTCGCCATCCATAAAATGGCTTGCCAATCGTGTCTCCATTATCGCAGAGCGATATCTGGTACTTTATCGTATTTTGTTCGGCCTTCATCCGGCGGAGAACAGCCTCGAGAAATCTGATAAATTGCAGGTTTTTATACCACTTCGGAAACAGATATTGCTGGGCTTACAAAATATATACATGTAGGTATGAATAACTTTCGTATCATCTAAGAGGTGTGGTCGGTCTGAAATTTTGAACAAGTAGGACATCACATGACTCGGAATTGGCGGGTTACATTGGGGTTACATCGGTAGACTTTAGCTGATTGGCTGACAAAGTCACCTGGTATTGATTTCTGGATATTCCCTCTTGCAGTTGCCAAAAGTAGGCTGCAAATGAAAACACACAATCCCAGGGTCAGTCTTACCGCGCATAGATGACCCAGATGGTTACAGGCTGCACAGTCCAAGTGAAAAGTACAAAACAAAGAGTTTCTCAAGGGGAAACAACTTCTCTGCACGATATCAGTCCAAGGGCAGATAACCAATATCAGGCCCATGTGCGACGGCAGAAATCCAAACCGGTACTATGATAACGAATGCTGGCATATCATACATTCTAGTATCAATGGGACTACATGTATGTCCAGTGTCACAGGAAAATATGTGATACAGTAATACATTTTACAATTTTATAAGCTTGTATAATTTTGTGTTACATGACCCCCCTTTCCACTCTACCACGTAATATTAAGCACCACAAAAATTAATAAAATAATATAGTGTAATACAAAATGTTAATATTTGTACCCAAAAATGTTTTATTTAAGCCAAATATATAGTTAAATATATAATATATTCATAAAAATGCTCATTTTGAAGTGTGATATCTTTCAACTTCTTGGTTGTGCATTGTGTCTTTCAGATTTACCATGACATAACATATGCTTGATTTTAAGGTCAACCATGTCCAAAGGATCAGGGACAAGCCTTGCACTCTAGAAATTGGATCAGGCTGATTTGATAGTCCTGGTATTGGCTATTGATCAGGCTGATTTGATAGGCCTGGTATTGGCTATTGATCAGGCTGATTTGATAGGCCTGGTATTGGCTATTGATCAGGCTGATTTGATAGGCCTGGTATTGGCTGTTGATCAGGCTGATTTGATAGGCCTGGTATTGGCTATTAATCAGGCTGATTTGATAGGCCTGGTATTGGCTATTGATCAGGCTGATTTGATAGGCCTGACATTGGCTATTACTCAGGCTGATTTGATAGGCCTGGTATTGGCTACTGATCAGGCTGATTTGATAGGCCTGGTATTGGCTATTGATCAGGCCGATTTGATAGGCCTGGTATTGGCTATTGATCAGGCTGATTTGATAGGCCTGGTATTGGCTATTGATAGGCTGATTTGATATGCCTGGTATTGGCTATTGATCAGGCTGATTTGATAGACCTGGTATTGGCTATTGATCAGGCCAATTTGATGGGCCTGGTATTGGCTATTGATCAGGCTGATTTGATGGGCCTGGTATTGGCTATTGATCAGGCCGATTTGATAGGCCTTGTATTGGCTATTGATCAGGCCGATTTGATAGGCCTGGTATTGGCTATTGATCAGGCCGATTTGATAGGCCTGGTATTGGCTATTGATCAGGCGGATTTGATAGGCCTGGTATTGTCTATTGATCAGGCCGATTTGATAGGCCTGGTATTGGCTGTTGATCAGGCCGATTTGATAGGCCTGGTATTGGCTATTGATCAGGCCGATTTGACAGGCCTGGTATTGGCTATTGATCAGGCCGATTTGATAGGCCTGGTATTGGCTATTGATCAGGCCGATTTGATAGGCCTGGTATTGGCTGTTGATCAGGCTGATTTGATAGGCCGGATATTGTCTATTGATCAGGCTGATTTGATAGGCCTGGTATTGGCTATTGATCAGGCTGATTTGATAGGCCTGGTATTGGCTATTGATCAGGCCGATTTGATAGGCCTGGTATTGGCTATTAATCAGGCTGATTTGATAGGCCTGGTATTGGCTATTGATCAGGCCGATTTGATAGGCCTGGTATTGGCTATTAAAGGGGAATGTTATCGCCGGACCTATGTAAACGTTAATATATACCTTGATACTATAAGAAATCGACTATATAGTTTTCCCCCCGATCTCCGAACTTCAAAACGGTAAATTTGGCGATTTAAACGCGTTCCTACCACGAGCCTGTCAAAGCGGTGACCTTTGACCCATGACGTCACAGAGTGAACCAGTCCGCCCAAGCATTAGCATTAGCATACGTAAACAAGTAAAATCTGCTCCAATATTTTTCGATTTTTCGACTGTATTCTCGTACTTTGGAGGCATCATACCTCGTCGGTATGTTGTTGGAGGGTGTAGCAACACGAATGGAGATGGATTCAAGTTGCACTTGTGGCCAAACGGGGAAAAAAATCGGGGAGAAATTCGACGAAATTTGTGCAAAACACGTGGGGAAAGCCAACGAAATGGTCTCGCATTTCGCTCACTAGACTGACGACAGCTATGCAACAACGGAGATGGCAAGAATGTGTGGATATCCCCCTATACTGAAAGAAGCTATTTCCAAGATCAAGACAAATAAATCTTTATCAGAAAGAGAAAATAGACGTGCGTGAGCTATACAGGGACGACCGACCTCGTGGACTCGGCAAGCGACAAACCGTTCCCGCAGACAAGCACTGTAAATCTCCCTGGATGTTTGGGCCCACACCGCTTCCATCGTCTCCTCTACCGAAGATTTAATCTTCCACTCTTGAAACTTTGCATCAGTCCCACGGAGTGATCGAACAGCCAATCCTGAATCCTACATCATATGCCCCGTCTTACAGCTATTAACTGAACTGTAATAATCAATGTACTTTTAATCAACTTATTCCCGTATATAGGAAATTCACTTCTGGCACCAGCTTATCCTGATTATTTGGTGTCTTTTTGTATCTCCATGTGAGCACATACATTCTATTTTTTTGATACAATAAATTGAAATTGATCACCCGGAAGAGTAAATGAAACTAACAGAAAGGTGTGAAGCAAACAATTTTTTATGTGAGAGTGTCCAAGAGGGAGAGTGAGAGAATTAAGGTTTAACGTCGCGCGTTCAGCAACAGGGTGTCCAAAAGAAATAAACTGGGCTTCTCCACAGGTGAGTTAGTTATTGTTTCAACATCAAATAGCTTCCTTTGGAATTTAAACTTTGTTTTCATTTGAGAGAACTTATCCACAGGTATGGATTAGCTCTCGTTTTAAAATCAAATCGCTAACAATAATTGACAAACACATAATAAAATTAAGCATGTAAGCAATGTAAATAAGCCGGCCTGCCACGGTATAACAATCTGTCCGTCCCGTAAGAATTGAAAAATAATGAACCATACAATCATGTCAATAAACACACACATGTAAAAATAAAGGCGTAAATAACTACATAGTATGCTCTTACAATAACAAATTATCTGTAGATTTTAAATGAATATATATATTATAGTGACATCCACATAAGCCAAGCCGGCCTAGTTTCCTTTTTGCTATATTATTTAGAAGTTTTTTTAGCACGGAAGAGTAAATTTACGATCCTGTGCATTATAATAACTGATTTATGCCTAAAAAAATGCCAGATAAATGCAGAAATGTATAAATATTATTGTAAGATCCACAGATTGTTGTAATTTCGTGTATAAAGCATGTAATCAGTGTATTTAAACCGGCCTGCCACAGCCTGACACGGCCTGCCACAGGCTTGAAACAGGCCTGACATCAGGACGACCCAGTTTGACCCCAGATTCGCTTGTACATATGGCTCAAATCTATATGACTCGATAGATTCTCCTTCTCCTTTAGTTTCATGATCGCTTACTGCCTCTACATTCTATTCTGTTCCAAGACCTGTATAATCTCCAACGTCACAGTCTTCAACGTGGTTAACGCTGAAATCGGAATCTGTGTCAGAGCTTGTACAGCTGTCTGTGTTATCCGCCATGTTTGACTCTGGCCGCTTCACTGTGTGACGTCACAGGGTAATCGCCGGGCGGATTTACTGGGGGTAAAAATCAGGCACTTTGGAGCCGTATTTCAGGATATTGCATCATCGCTAAAATTTTGAAAATAATTCTAAAAAATAAAGCAGGCCACAGGGAACTGCTTTTTATTGGTTTTAGCCTTTCAAAAATTGTGATAACATTCCCCTTTAATCAGGCTAATTTGATAGGCCTGGTATTGGCTACTGATCAGGCTGATTTGATAGGCCTGGTATTGGCTATTGATCAGGCTGATTTGATAGGCCTGGTATTGGCTATTGATCAGGCTGATTTGATAGGCCTGGTATTGGCTAATGATCAGGCTGATTTGATAGGCCTGGTATTGGCTATTGATCAGGCCGATTTGATAGGCCTGGTATTGGCTATTAATCAGGCTGATTTGATAGGCCTGGTATTGGCTATTGATCAGGCTGATTTGATAGGCCTGGTATTGGCTATTGATAGGCTGATTTGATAGGCCTGGTATTGGCTATTGATCAGGCTGATTTGATAGGCCTGGTATTGGCTATTGATCTGGCCGATTTGATAGGCCTGGTATTGGATATTGATCAGGCTGATTTGATAGGCCTGGTATTGGCTATTGATCAGGCCGATTTGATAGGCCTGGTATTGGCTATTGATCAGGCTGATATGCTCACAGTTTCAATTGAACAACATTATTACTAGCCCTTGGTTGATACCTTGTGATAAAAAAAATTAAATGCAAGCCATGGTGTACTATCACAAATTGCTCAAAAATAACTATGCATAGTCATTTAGAAACCCCAAACTTACTTGACAAATGCAGGTCATACCCTACTTCTTTTTTCTGCTTCTGAGTCTAAAAATGCTGTTCAAAAATTGAAAGAAATTAGGGTATCAAGCTAAAGGGATTTCACATTTCACTAAATAATTACGTTTAACAGATTTGACTTGATGTCTTGATCCACAGTACATACCGTATGTGGCCTGTTGCCAGCTGCCATAAGCATTACATCACATCTGCCCATTTAAAAAAAAAGCAAAGGAAATGATCTGTTTTTACCCCTCGGCCAATTTTGGCCATGGGGTATTGTCGTCGTCTTGTACGTCCGTCTGTCCGTACGTCCGTACGTCTGTACGTGAGCGAGATAGCCGGAGAACGGTTCCACTGAAGAATTCCAAATTTGGTATGCTTATTTACCTAGTCAAGGACCAGAAGCCTATTTAAATCCTACTCACTCACTCACTTTAATTGGGACCTGATTGGGTGAAAACCTTGGCGGCCATCTTTAATTTTATGCGAAATGGATAATGATCCATATCTCGGAAACCATTCAACTGTTCAATACGAAAGTTGGTATACGTCATCGATACATCAAGCAACTTTCAATAAATTACCAAACCGGCTTTTCTGATTAGCTGGAAATCCTGGAGGCCATCTTTAATTTATGCGAAATCGATAATGATACATATCTCTGTTACCATTCAGTTGTTTTATATGAAAGTTGGTATACATCATCGATACATCCAAATACTTTGAATCGGGACCTGATTGACCGAAAACTTTGGCGGCCATCTTTAATTTATGCAAAAACTTTAATGATATATATCTCTGATCCAATTTAAGTGTTCTATACCAAACTTGGTATACAGCATCGATGTATCAACTGACTTGCAATGAATAACCACATCAGTTCCTCTGAGTGGGGAGAAGGATGGTCGGCCATCTTTAATTATGCAAAATCATTAATGATCTCGTTCTCTGATACCGTTCAAGTGCACGATGTAAAATTTGGTATACATCATCGATGCATCAAGAGACTTACGACAAATGACAGTTCTGGTTTCTCTGATTGGGCGGAAACCTTGGTGGCCATCTTTAATTTATGCAAATTCTTTAATGATGTATATCTCTGATACCATTTCAGTGTTCTATACGAAACTTGGTATACAGCATCAATGTATCAAGAGAATTTTCAATGAATAACCACATCAGTTCCTCTGAGTGGCGGGAAGGAAGGGTGGCCATCTTTAATTTATGCGAAATCTTTAATGATCTCTATCTCTGATACCGTTCAAATGCTCGATGTAAAATTTGGTATACATCATTGATGCATCAAGAAATTTATGTAATGAATACCGGTTTCTCTGATTGGACGGAAATCTTGGGGGTCATTTCTAATTGCAAAATTGTTGATAATCTGTATATTTGTGACTTGACTGCTTGGTGTTCCTGACATCTTGGTTCAAATTGAATACATTATGAATGTACCCAGAGCCGAGGGGTTTTTTGATGCGCAGCTTCGTATTAAATATTTGGCCTGGAAGACGTCGGGCCACGACTACTCAGGGATGCTACATGAGACCAGATCGAAGTTGTGGAAATTAGCAACTAATTCTCTCATGGTTCTCTGTTTTCTTAAGCAGATCAATGTTACTAATGGCTTTCATATTTCAAAGAAATGAAATCAGTGGTAGTTCACAGGAAAAAAAGTGCTTAATATTTTGTGATGGTGGCACGTCGAGGCCCACCATAGGAAAATGAGAAAATATTGATGTGGTCTTGTGGTAGAATGCTCGACTCACAAATAGCAGATCCCAGGTTTGATTCCAGGCCTAATCATACCAAAAACTTTTAAAATGGAACTTGGATCTCCCTCGCTAATGCTTAGCAGGAAGAAGATAGATGAATAACTGGATGGTACAGTGTCCGAAAAATGTGACTAGGTTGTTGTGATACATGTATGACTGAAAAAGAATGTT
>JAVTVY010002490.1:0-33477 GCA_036873755.1 Hanleya hanleyi
CCTGCTATATACAAGATAATTTTGACACTATAGGACCGGTGTACATCAGTGAGGTCCATATGTACGCCAGTTGCTTGAAAACTTCGATTTTTCGTCCTAATTAATCCTGTTGACACCAAAGTACATGAAGGTCAGATAATTTTTATTTTACGTAATTACATTCTTTTTTAACAAAAATTCAACATGACTTGTAACTCCCAGTGATTACCCAACATGATGATACACTCTGGGTATTTACGTTTCAGCATGGAAATATTATAATCCCCAAATAAATGGATATTAATCACTCTTGAGCAAATGAGTGCTTTGATCACGGTGCAGATTTGATTGTTTCTGTCTATCTCTCATAGTTTGCATGCTAAAGTATTCTGATTAGAAGTCCCCACTTCCAACTCCATCTCAATGATAATGACCAGGTCCTCCACAATTATCTCCCATTTTTATTTTGCCATCCCTGAAATCCTGTATTTTATCTTATCATAATATTTTAGCGTTGAAATATTCCGAAAAAGTACCGGGGTGTATATTAACCATTGAGTGTCATTAACATCCTGTTTCGTTTCTATGGTAACTGGTGTCGTAAAATGCTTGCTCTGACGGGTCACCCTGCCTGATACCGCGTCTTAGTTCATAAAAGTCGCCAACATTTATCCACTTGACTAGCATATCATTCCCAGTTTCTCTATAACCTATGCATGATTAATTGAAGCTTTATCGAATTTTTTTCACTGTTTTCTTCAAAATTACAGAATGTAGCATATTGTCGGCTAAAACCATCCCAGTTCGCGGTCATTGTCTTGGGCTTTGTTGGGATGAGATTTGCGAGCCGCCTTTGTCCGAGCAGTAGTCTCCACGGTCCGAGTTAAGGGGGCATGTTGAACTCGGCCGCTACTGTAGACAGCACCTTGGTTTAAGTGTGTCATCGCAGAATATATTATCCGGCTGAATATGAAATACTGCATAAAACGGAATCTACTTGAAGTGTATAGAGTATATGTGTAGTCATATCTGGTGAGAACTGGAGAGAGCCCATCGCCCTAAAAGAATCATTGTCGTTCGATTTATCTGAAACAAGATTTCTTCACTTGTTCTTCACTTCCAAATACAGACGGGTAGCAGCAGTACACATGTGCGCTAGGCTAATTTCTTTGTTACTCGCTGAAGCAAGGAAAGAATGGGCTCAATAGTGTGTGGAACGTTGGAGATAGGCGTTTAAATGTTGACGGTAAGACTAGTGTGATAATTCAATCCACTCCACCTCCCCCCACCCCCGGTCTCCCCAGAACATGTAGTTTGACAGTCATGTGATGGACGTGTACTATTTTCAATGAAGGTCGAAATTATATGGAAAACATATTTCATCGCTGAGAGTCAGCTGTCCGTCAGGGGCACCGGTGGGGGATAAATGCATATAAACAGTAATCAATTGGCCCACTGATGCATTACTTTTCTTCAGCCTTTAGGCTGTCTATCTGGTGACCATTCACATACTATGTTATTTGTAGCTGACTACGTCCATGTGGCTGGCTATGCCACTTGCTACGGGGTATATTATTGAGGCAAACGGTTTATAGTTTAGGGACCCCTAAGTTTGTTTTTGTGCAGGATCCATGTTAAGGTCCTGTAACACCACCTTTAAACGGACATTATACTCTCAGAAACTACACAAATATAACCTCATTTATGCCCTCAATCCCTCTCAAATCATATTCACGTATATATGCAGTATCAGATTTTATTATTGTTGTATGATAAAGTTTGTACCAAAAATCGATACCAAGATTTAATATCTTTCAGTAACGGAAAATTGTAACAGTTAATAAAACAGTAACACTCGGATTCTTGAATATAGGTGAGTTTGCTGCAGAACAACAAAAATGTTTGTTTCGGTTTCCAGTTGTTTTAAGTTTGTTTCTAATTGTATGGCTTTGTTTACATGGTGTACGTGTTTAAATGGTTAAATCGCTGAAGGTTAAATGTGTGCCATTCTGAGAAGAGTTTGTGTGTGTATGTATGTATATATATGTATATGTCACTGCATGAGCATCACATCATGTGTAAAGCGGGTGGCTGCCGCTTAAATCATAAATGTACAAGGACGATATAAGCCGGAAATCATTCAACGAATGTGCGACGATTTATCCTTCCGCCTTACACTGGTATGCTCATAACTGCAACAAAAAAAGTGTTCCTGCGGACATGGTGGTCGACTCTGAGACAAAAGGTTTGTTTCTTTATTTAATTAATAATTGTCCTGAAGCGTACATAGCAGAGATTATGTTGGATCGATATTCACTAACCGTATTATACTAACTTATACTAACTATAATATGTTTAATATGAATCTCTTCTCTAGCTGCGTAACAAACAGGACATCCACCATGACGGTTTTACTTGACAAAGTCGTTGCGGCTTGAATACACACATATATATATATATATATGAATATACATCTCGGCGTATATCGTTCTATATTTCTACGCATATGGTCAACATGATACCAGCTGTTAATTGTTAACAACGGGCTTACAAAGTCTCATTCGTATAGGATTTTAGCTCTACATATAGATCTATTCGTCACAAGCATATATATCCCGAACGGTCAATTTTCAATGCAACTACCATCGACAAGCCAGGCCACACGGGCGTTTCACACGAAGTTGAAAGTTCAAAAAATTTAGCCATAGGTCCTGGCCATGTGTGCATCCCTGTATGTGAACGACACTTAACTAGGTCACGAGGATAAGAAGAATGAACGGTTAAGTTCTCAGGCGTGTTGATATTTCTCAAGTGCTCATAAACGTTCACCCCTGGCGACTTCTGTTCAGTGTAGCATGGTCGCTTGCATAACAGCCAGCCATATTAGCCGAGAGTTACCACTTTGTTTGCAATGCATGCAAGGAGCTATTTCTGGGTTTGGAGGACTGGGAAGTTTAGTGGGAAGGGAGCAACAAAAAAAAAACAAAACAAAAAAATATCATCTATTTATCTCTAGTATTGAAGTCGTGATGTATGTCTGTCCGTCTGTCTGTCTGTCCGTTTATAACTCGATAAGCACGCCATATAAAGATAAGAGTATATACGCCATTCGAAAGTTCTCCCTCCGGGAAGTGACAGAGATCTATTTTGGACTGGGTCCGGGGGGTGCGGGTATGGCCACGCCCAAATTTTGTTTGTCAATGTTATAAGTAATAACATATGTGTGTGCTTTTCTAAGAAAGTGTCATCCTGAATATATTGTGATATAAAGCACTTGTATATATTTGACATGTACGATAGACCACCATCAAATACTGGATGAAATCAGTGTAAAATCGGGTGGTACACATGTATTCTGAGACTGTATGTGATCATCTCCATGTTATCAAGCCAATTTCTACGTTCCCACTTCGAATCTGCCTCGATATATCTGACCCCCTTCGGTGTTCAAAATCCGAGGTGTAAATTCCACCTACGAACTAGAGACGAACCAATCAGAACCTACACACCGATTGTGTGTAGAGTGACATCATCCTCAATTAGCGGCGTCATTCCTCCCAATATGGTGATTGTGTTGGCCCAATGTGTGGGTCAGCCAATCAATAACGCTCTTCTATGACACATTTCGAAATCCGAATGGTTTTCGAGGTCAGTGACGTCTCGTGTCTATTTATAAATTCTTTGAATATTGAAGGGAGCCAGATATATCAAGGGAAGTTCGAAGTGGGAACGTAGAAATTGGCTTGATAAAATGATGATGGTATGTGATTCCCCGGTTATTCAAGTAGAGGGGTCAGTTCTCACATTCATTAGATAGCCGTTGTCCAAATTATGTTTTCCAATAACTGGATGGCCGGGTGATGTATTTTATATGCCATTGTAACGACCTTGCTTCGACAGTCACATAAAACGATTTTAGACTAGGTCTCACCAAGGTGAGGTTGGCCAATTAATACAATCAATATATCCCACATTCAGGAAAATAACCGTCGTCCAAATTGTGGTTCCCGATACATGGTCGGCCTTGATTTAATTACCGTTAAATATACAAAAGCTATTCTGCAAAGTGACTAATATCTTACACTCGTACAAATTACCGTAAAACACAAAAAATATGTTGTATTGTTATAAAAAATATTGCGGGGGGAAAGAATTACAGTACGGTACCAAGAAATTCGTAATTATATAAACATAACCGAGTGAAACTTATACTCATCTTGCCTTTATATATTGGATGTTCAAGTGTGAATTACCGTAGAACACTTAAGAACTGCACGTATTTCGAACGCTTGGTATGAATATGATATCTGACCCCATTATATACCATATCGTGAAGTGTTTACTTGGAATCGATTGAGAGGAGTTTGTATGATACCTTAAACCACCAAGTGTACTACATTGTATATCCATCTATCTCTTATAACAGTATCTGTGTTTTTGAGATCTGGCGTTAGCCAGAGGCTCTTTAGAATGCTGTAGGGAAATGGACAAAAGTGCAAACCCACTCACGGAATAGCCTTACGCTGCATGAAAGTAGTTCCACAGAGATAGTTTTGGGAATTAGTCACTAATAGTGACTTGGCATATATTTGATCCCTTATCTGCATTAAATATTACTCTGTTCATTGTTTTCCCACAAAATATGAGATTAATACGCTCTAAAGTATGGCAGACTGGTATCGTCACTTTACCAAAGCTTGGACTCTGCTGAGAAAATTATACAGTTTAGCTGGTTAGGTGTATATGTGAGAGATGCTCTACCATAGCAGCCAACATGGCCACCATTGTCTCATTATCACCTTTGCAGGCCACTGTTTGCTTTTCTCACAAGAGCAAGCTGTAACATATCTTATAATCTTTTCCTATCTTGTACTCCACCATTCAACCTGTGGGATATCCAGAAAGTGTAATACATGTCTTGTCTTATCCTAACTTGTGACATAACCATTATCAACCTTGATGTCCAGCCCTTCTCACTCATAATACTAAATCAATCTCTATTTACCCCTAGGTATAATCTCTCTTACTTATCCCTAGGTACATGTATGTTCTGTACAAACTGACCTTAATCCCCTGTGGGTATTTAGGCTTAGGATTCATTCCACTGGCCCCTTTTTCCATCGAATTCTCAACAGGTCAGTTTGCAGTTTCAACGCAACACCAACAATACCATGTTAAAGAAGGTGTCATATTGCTTTCTTTATACTGGTTAAATTAACATGATGATCATGGTGTTCATCTGGAATCCCGAACTGACGTATTGGAGGAATTATGTATCAAGATAAAGAGCAAAATTCAGCTATTTTGGTTGAGTTCAGGTTGGATGAGCACCTACTGTGGTGTCTAATTGGACGGAAATTAATTGGGTAACACATGGTTAGCGGAACGTGTGCAACTTCCCTCATTGTAGGACCACCTTTCATTGTTCCCACAGATCAATTTCACATAAACCACGATAAAAGTAACTCCGAAAATGGAAGTCATTGTGATACAATATTCTATATTTCGGCTTCCATTTTCGCAGTTACTTTTGTCCTAGGACTGCCTTTCTTTGGTATGTTCAACTTCATTATGTCGGTACCTTTTAAGAAGGGCCGTTCGCGCCATAAATCCAAACGTTTAATAAATTTAAACAGTTCCACTTGCACCAACCAATCAGATGTCATGAATTGACGTTTGGAAGAAAAGACCTTTCCTGTCCAAAGCAAATGTTTGCTGTTGTAACGTCCAATACTTTAGACGTTTCCTGTCAAAAGGCAAACGTTTCCAGTAGTAATATTCGAGACTTTTAAACGTTTCCGGGTTAAGGGAAATCGTTACCGATTGTGATCGTCCAGTCAGATTTGTTTATTGCTGCCGCGTATGTTCACACCTCAACATCAACACGTGTCCACTGGCAAAACCTTTCCGCTATGTAGTCTGTTTGAACCAATCAAACTAACCCTTACAAATACTCGCGCATATTGTATTCCTCATGCCCACTGTGCATCATGTCCTGCGTAAATTGTCCCGGTGCCAAAGATATTCCCCAAAACCTAATTTGTAAGAACGGTTTTCATTGGTTAAAATACACTACATACCGGAAACGTTTGCCAGTGGAGATTTACACGTGTTGATTTAGATGTTGGAATACATGCGGCCCAAATAAAAAATCTGATTGGACGATCACAACCGGAAACGTTATCCTTTCAACCGAATTTTTCTTTTGACAGGAAACATCTGAAGTCGCGAATTTACAACTGGAAACGTTTGCTTTTTAACAGGAAAATGTCAGTTCATGACATCTGATTGGTTGGTTCAAGTTTAAACGTTTAAACTTTTTAAAGCTTTACAATTTTTAAACGTTTAAGAAGTTAAAACGTTTAAAGGATGCGTTTATGGCGCGAAAGGCCCTTCATATACCTTGTCACAGGATGTAACTTGTGATTGCGTTTTAGCCACATACATTCGTGCCTGGTGCCACCTGTGTCAAACTTGAAATTAAATATAATTGTGCGTTTATTTCATTACAAACTTATCCCCCCAATAACTCAGCTACCAGATCTCATTAAAGCCCATAGGCTCTAGTTTATATAATAATAGTTTCATCATACGGTCCGTGTTCTAGAACAAGGGGTTTTCCGAACCTGGAAGATATTATTTCACATCACATTTATTTAGACATACATCACCCATTCCTAACCCTGGAACCACTGAACATACAGTCGCGATTCATATCTCATCTGATCCCTCTCGCAAATTGGTGGGGCGTCATTAAGTATTTTTGTGTTGGAGTCGCGAATGCATTTCCACATGTAAGGCCTATAATTAAGTGAACATTTTATCGATCCTTAAATATGTTTTGTTGTGTCAGAATTTTAACCAAACCGGTAGATTTGTGGACACTTTTCGTGAATATGCATAACGTTGTAACCTACATTCCCACGTAGCGGGTTTTTACGTCGCTAGTATCATTAAATCCGCGATGGCATAGCTCGGACAATACGAGAGAGAGAGAGAGAGAGAGAGAGAGAGATCTACGAAGGGGACTGATTCTACGCTCGGGGGACGACAACATGAATTTCCTATGAATCTCCAGATGTGACGCGCTCCGAAGCCCAATCACTCTCGCGGAAGCCTTAATCCCCGACCAGCAAATATTTCCCTGCGAGTCTCTGATTTACGTCAGATATTCTAAAAACTGTTTTTTCTTTTCATTCGAAGCACGTTTCAATAGAAAACCATCAGTTTAAATGGTACACACGCCACGTATTGGCAAGATATAATTCCCGTGACGTCACTGACAGTTCCCTGACAGACTGAAACACACGTGACCACGCTCTAGTCCAATATGGCGTCAATGGCCTTCGAGGGACATCTCACACCGGAGATCCCAGAGAAGTTGCGAATGGGCCTGCTAGACTGGTATAAGATCTATTTGATACATCCGCATGGAAGCGATACACGAGACTGATTAGGATGTAATAAAAATCGTCCGGTTATACAATAGACCACTATCCCATATATGGAAGTATCACGGTAATCAGCCTCCCTGTGAAATGTGACTTTCTGAGTATTGTTGTTCAACGAACGTTATACCACAAACGGCATCCCACCATGCCACATCCGATCCCACCATGCCACATCCGGCGGATTCTCACAGCCAGCAAGTTTGCTGGTTATAATACGGCCGTTATAGTGGAGCAATATCGTGCACAAAACAAGCCGAATTGTGCACTTCGAGGTAAAAGCATGAAACTTGGCATGATAGTAGCCAAGGATGTCATGACCATTTTCTGATAAGGACCCACTCATTTTTCCCCAATATGGCCGCCAAATTGCAGTTGCGTGGAACCATATCCTATCCTATAAAACACTTTGACTGGCTAGTAGAACCCACGTGACACTCGTTATTCACATGCTGCAAACCCTACCATCTGCTACGGTTGGAAGCATGCAGACATCTTGTTAACTCATCTCTGTCCATTACTGATTCAGTTGAACCCTTATCCCTGTCGAAACACTCTGTGCTTGTTAAAAATCGTCTTTCACCTATTTCTCTTCCCCCATACAAGCCATTGTCTGGATCTGCTTATCCTGAGGGATACATCGTGGATCATCTTCCATACAAGGTCACAGCATCGTAACATCACAACTTATCTAGCAACGTCGCAATCTCAGTAAACTCAGATATGATATCACGAAACGCTATATAAATCCCGTGCGACTTTCAAACTACATCTGTTAGCCAATCAGGTAGCTAGCTGGGCGAAATAACTTTAAAAAGACGCCCTTTGGAATTACAAACAGGAGCACGTGGACCAATATAGTAAACAGAAAACAAAAACAAGATCCAAATAAGGCATCGTGCGTAAGCTTCAAAGAATTCCCTACCCGTACCGCCGAAAAGTCTGCTTTTGTCAGACGGTAGAAAATATCAAAATACCGACCGTCGGCAAGTTTTTATCTCCGCGAACTGAACGTCAATCAATGCCAAATTGTGTGTTGCCATTGGCTTATTACGGGAATATCGTCAAAACTTTTGCACGAATATTTCATAGCGTCACATCTGGATAACATTTCTCTGATGTACCATCTTGGTTTACTTAGACTGGCAACCTCATAACATTGTAACCATCGGGAAAACACGCACCATTGCCTCACCGTAAGATTATAGCGCTACTGCACTCTTACAGCGCGACACTGTAACATCGGGAAAACACAGCATTGTAACCTCGCACCATTGCCTCACCGTAAGATTGTAGCGCTACTGCACTCTTACAGCGCGACACTGTAACATCGGGAAAACACAGCATTGTAACCTCGCACCATTGCCTCACCGTAAGATTATAGCGCTACTGCACTCTTACAGCGCGACACTGTAACCTCGCACCATTGCCTCACCGTAAGATTATAGCGCTACTGCACTCTTACAGCGCGACACTGTAACCTCGCATCATTGCCTCACCGTAAGATTATAGCGCTGCTGCACTCTTACAGCGCGACATTGTAACCTCGCATCATTGCCTCACCGTAAGATTATAGCGCTACTGCACTCTTACAGCGCGACATTGTAACCTCGCATCATTGCCTCACCGTAAGATTATAGCGCTGCTGCACTCTTGCAGCGCGACACTGTAACATCGTACCATTGAGGCATGGTAAGATCTCAGCTTCGTAAAGAGAGCAATGCAACATCGTAACATCAAACCATTGCAACAGTGTAAACGTTATATCGCAGCGGTCACCATTCCGAGGTCACTTCAAGATAACGGGAAGCACGAATGTGAAAGAAATCCGAATTTCTAACGCCACATTTACCTGTCGACAGAAATATGTACACCGGCTGAATACCGCTTCGCCAATCGAGTTGCGGTCTGATGTTCACCCCGTGCATGAACAAATGTCACATATACAGCCGTCAACATCTGTGTGTAAAGCGATAAATTACCAGCCATTTACCAGTTTATTGCGGTTGATTGATTATATTATTTTTCTTTTGTAGAGATCGATACTTCAGCGAGGGTTATTCTTGATCGACGCCAGTCGGACCGTGCCATCAGTTGTGTGACGATAACTCTGTTTGTACCTACAAGGTGTCAAAACAGCAGATCTATCTAGATTGTCTTACGCGTGAAAACCTTAACACCTCACGGTTTCGATATACCATATAATTTTCTGGAAATATTGTGGATTTAATCGAGATTTTACCTTTTACCTGTCCTCACATGGATTTACCTACCTTGATTTGAAGTCAAGTAAGACAGATATTGGAACTGCGTTTAAGGACCATTAATGTTTTCAGAAAGTTGAGCAGCGGAAAATTTAATTGTATGGCTTGATTGTCGAGGCGTATACTGAGTGAATATTGAAAACAACCTGTGGATGTTTTATAGTGTATATATTGACTGGCCAACACATTGTTATTGATTTACGAGACACATCAACAGTGATAAAGCATACAGCTGGATTTGGATAACCATTTTATTTACTTAACATTTAGTGACGACTGCCTTCGTCTCGGGTTAAACTGCAAAATGCGGTAAGTCTCATTTTATATTTATTTGTGTCTCTAGTGTATTAATGCATCGCAAGTTATACGTTCTCACGTAGAAGGTATTTTGTATTTGTCCAATTTAGGGTTATTTCATCTAATACGGATATCAAAGACTTCGGCTTCTACAATATTTTTGTCAAATCCAGTCATATGACACGACATTGTCGAAAGCTATTCCAGATGTGGTCGCTCTCGAAATGGCGACAGTCGGTGCCCAAGTCAGTCTTGTGATGAGCCGATTAGGAAATAAAATGCCATGATGGTGAAGAATATTTGCGTGTACTGACAAGAAGTCAGATGGCCTAGGTCCACGGCCAATATTTTGACTGTATTCCTCCCGAAGATACCGAAGAATCAGTACTTGATTCCTGTGATGTAGTTCAGCCATGTTTTTATTGCAGATGTTCATGTGAACACTTGGACTTAAATGACCACGCGTTACCTATAGCACCTGTTTAAATGGAATTAGGTACAACTCGAGAAAGTAATGATATAGCTCTGCCAACGCATCGCAATTAATGAGCTGTATCACCGTCAGATGTAAGAGACGGTCGCTCATAGCAAACATGCGAAAATATTGATATATACTGATGAAATGGGAGGCTCAAAATATCAGGAAAATATCAACCAGGTCCGGGCGAAGGTACGAAGGTACGCTCATTAACTCCGCGTTGGTGCGGGCGAAGATATACGTTCATTAACTCAGCGTTGGTCCTTCGTCCTTACTCTCTAACTCCAAAACTCTTGTAGTTGCAGTGCTCAAGTTATATAACTGACCAAGAGTGGATCTACGGTCCGCCCCCTCCCCACCCAAATGAAATTTGCAAAAGATATAAAAAAAATTTGAGGGATCCGCGAACCCTGGGATTCCACGTAGAAATGATGTCTTAAAATGGTATGTAAAATAAACGAATGTGGATGATGTAATTAGAGTATATGTAGGTGTATTAAACAGACTATCATCTATTCACGTTGTTTAGAGCGTACTATTTAAGATGAAGTTTCATTATGTACCTAAAAGCAAACATTATCGCCGCGAGCGCACCACGTGTAGTGGTGTGTTACAGGCCTGTTTTGTATGTGTTAAAGCAGAAAGTCAAATGGAGTCGGGCATAAGATTTGATATTTTTCAATATCAATGGATGGTTATGCGAAACAAAAATGAAAATAGAACCATAAATCTGCATACATGATGTTCAGATTTATTTCCGGGAAAAGGCGTAGAACATATCTCCGGCGACCTTGGACACCGCAGCTTCAGGGGCCTAGGCGGCCCCTGGACCTCCGCCTGTTGGGATGTGGGGATTCGCTTATTTTAGCTTTGTGTAAATTAATCGTATCGGTATATATTGGTTTTTACCCCTCGGCCAATTTTGGCCATGGGGTATTGTCGTCGTCTTGTACGTCCGTCTGTCCGTACGTCCGTACGTCCGTACGTGAACGAGATAGCCGGAGAACGGTTCCACTGAAGAATTCCAAATTTGGTATGCTTATTTACCTAGTCAAGGACCAGAAGCCTATTGAATTGGGACCTGATTGGGTGAAAACTTCGGCGGCCATCTTTAATTTTATGCGAAATGGATAATGATCCATAGCTCGGAAACCATTCAACTGTTCAATACGAAAGTTGGTATACATCATCGATACATCAAGCAACTTTCAATGAATTACCAAACCGGCTTTTCTGATTAGCTGGAAATCCTGGAGGCCATCTTTAATTTATGCGAAATCGATAATGATACATATCTCTGTTACCATTCAGTTGTTTTATATGAAAGTTAGTATACATCATCGATACATCCAGATACTTTGAATCAGGACCTGATTGACCGAAAACCTTGGCGGCCATCTTTAATTTATGCAAAAACTTTAATGATATATATCTCTGATCCAATTTAAGTGTTCTATACCAAACTTGGTATACAGCATCGATGTATCAACTGACTTGCAATGAATAACCACATCAGTTCCTCTGAGTGGGGGGAAGGATGGGCGGCCATCTTTAATTTATGCAAAATCATTAATGATCTCGTTCTCTCATACCGTTCAAGTGCTCGATGTAATATCTGGTATACATCATCGATGCATCAAGAGACTTACGACAAATGACAGTTCTGGTTTCTCTGATTGAGCGGAAACCTTGGTGGCCATCTTTAATTTATGCAAAATCTTTAATGATGTATATCTCTGATACCATTTCAGTGTTCTATACGAAACATGGTATACAGCATCAATGTATCAAGAGACTTTCAATGAATAACCACATCAGTTCCTCTGAGTGGCGGGAAGGATGGGCGGCCATCTTTAATTTATGCGAAATCATTAATGATCTCTATCTCTGATACCGTTCAAATGCTCGATGTAAAATTTGGTATACATCATTGATGCATCAAGAAACTTATGTAATGAATACCGGTTTCTCTGATTGGACGGAAATCTTAGGGGCCATTTCTAATTGCAAATTTTTTGATAATCTGTATATTTGTGACTGCTTGGTGTTCCTGACATCTTGGTTCAAATTGAATACATTATGAATGTACCCAGAGCCGAGGGGTTTTTTGATGCGCAGCTTCGTATTAATGTTGATTTCTGTTGGTTTCTAATGTTGGTTTCATATTGGTTTCTAATTTTTCATGACATGAAGGTCATTGTTTCGTATGTGTTAAATACGATTAGAAAGTCAAATGGATTGTGTCACGAGGTGTGATTCTTTTCAAAATCGATGCCTGCTTATAAATGCGAAACACACGTGAAATTATAGAACCATGAATCTGCATACATGATGTTCAGATTTATTTCAGAAAAAACGCGTAGAACGTATCTCCGGCGACGTAGAACCTCGGATCTTTCGGGGCCTAGGCGGCCCTTGGACCCTCACATGTTAAGCTGTGATACCCGACCCCGCTCCCCCTATGAATTCTCGCTGTATCCGCCGCGGCTGACTGTTAACTACAGATGCACATCACGCCAGGAACGTTTCAGTCGTGTTTCGATCAGATTGAGCGGTTATATGCCGCTCAGTTTTCATTATTCGAATAGTTACTCTGAAAACACAGTTGTGTACAGAATTGCACATCTACAAAAATGTGTATCAGAAGTACACCAATTTCAGAAGTACGCAATTTGTGTACTTTTTCTACACAAATTGTGTATCACAGCTACACAGGGATTGTAGATGTTTAATTTGTTACAGTGATGTGTACCTGTGGCACACAGTTTGTGTAGTTTTGGTACACAGTTGTTTTTAGAGAGTACCTCCATAAACAGGAATTAAGTTGAATCCCATTTTATTGCAAATAAAACATGCGTACTTTCAGTTCATGAACCCAGGCAGATGTACAAAAATCAATGAAATTCCGGCAAATAATTTTCGAGCCGACAGCAACCATGTTTATGATCTGGGTCATGTCAGATATGGCGCAGTGGTTTTCAAAAGGGCAAAAATTGTACGCCAACGTCAGCAACCTGCCCACAGCGCATGTCCCGGCCAGATCAAATTAAACTGTTTCCGTCTCGTTAACACGAGGGGCGTGATTGAAAAGGTAGTCGAATTCCTAATACCACAGAATCTAGACCGAAATACAAACACCATATATATTCAGCAATGAAGACATTGCTATAAAAGATTACTAATACTCTATACAAGGAGGTAGGACAGCGGCTGTTTAAATGAGCGTAGCACGAACGCTGTGGTCTGAACAATCCACGACTGCATTCGGTTGTCTTCAAAGGTGGTGACAGGAAGTTATTCTACGTCTGCTTTAACGTATACGTAAAAGTATCTGAATTTTCTCAAAACAACCGTTCCACCCTATCTAGCTTGTAGGTCAACACATTCAAAGGATGGGTCTCAACTAGGCTGGATCCAGTCCCCGTTCATAATGTAATTTTTAACGGAAATGAAGGGAAGTTTTGTGTTGTTTTTTTGTTTTTTTTTGTTTTTGTTTTTTACCTCTCGGTCATTTTGGTCTCAGGGTATTGTCGTCGCCATGTACGTCAGTCCATCTGTCCGTCCGTCCGTTCGTTACCGCATTCTAGGCAAAACCGATTAAGACACAACCACCAAATTTTGAACTCGTATTTATCTAGTGCTAAGTGTCAGACGCCTATCGAAAGTGGCTCCCCTCGGCCCATATTTTACAGAGTTATGCCACTTTACAGATATATTAATTCCATTTCTGCCCGTTATGCTTGAATGTAACCAACTATATCTGCAGAACTGTGTTCGATATAGCTTATTTATATTGTTGTATTCTAGTAGCCAACAAAAAATTACTCGCCTCGGCCCTTATTTTACAGACTTATGCCCCTTTTCGGGTGCAGTTATCTCAGATTTTGTGATATATGCTTGAATGTAACCAGTTATATATATATATATATAATTAACTGTGTTTGGTACAGCTACCAGATTATGAAGAAACTATTTTATCCAGTTGTAGTCTAGATGCATACAAAAAAATTAGATGTCTCAGCCCACATTTTATGGAGCTATGCCCCTTTCGGATGTAATAATCTCCGATTTTGTGATCTGTAGTTGAATTTACAAGTTATATCTGCAGATCCGTGTTCTGTACAGCTGCTAAATTATTTATCTAGTTGTAGTCCAGAAGCGCACAAAAAAATCATTGTCTCGGCCCTTATTTTATGGAGTTATGCCCCTTTTCGGGTGTAATTATCATGGATATGCTTGTATCGTTTCGGCCCTTATTTTACAGAGTTATGACGCTTTTTTGTGTATTAATCTAGGTATGATTTTGCGATATATATATATATTCTTGAATGTAGCTTTTATATCTGCAGAACTAATGATATTTTCTACAACGGATAATTCTGGATGATTATCATATGTTGCACATTCTGTGCATATTTCTGAAGTGCTTGGGAGAAGCCGAGGGGTTTTGTGAGTCTCACCCTCAAGTTTAATATTATTAAACGTCCTTTTAATATTGATAAATATTACATATGAAATAGAGACCGTTCCACTCTAAGTCCCTACCAGGACAGGGAATTGTATCGACGTCAGTTAGGATATAGACCGTCGACGCGAACACATTGTGTTCTGGTTGGAATGGGTCTTTCCACATTACAGAAGCCCCCTCTCTCTCTCTTTCACTCCCCCGGCTATCTTAATTCGGATATAACATAGGATTGCAGTGTAATATTCGATCTTGGACTGTATGAACTTTATTTTGATACAAACAGGAAATGAAATATAAAAAAAACAGTTGTAAACTAGTGATTAAAAACTGACCTATTTTCGAGAAAATTCACACTGTGATAGGTGACGTATGAATGTTCAACAAAAACATATTCAACTTGTCACGTGATTATACTGTTATTCCTACGAAGTAGGCTACAGATCGCAAATTGTCCGGTAATGAGTGAGTGAGTCAGTCCATCCGAATCCTTTCGTCGGCAAAATAAGGAGAACCGTTGACATAAGAACCTTGATTTTTGGCATGAACGTGCATTAGGGCATTGTTACCAGCAAGTTCTGATCTGAAATAATTCTGATTTAAATTAGATTGATAATTAACACTTCAGTATATTGTTATACATGTAGCTATATGTGGACTATAGCCTTTAACGTGTATCAGCTTCAAATTCAGGTCAAATTACCCAGAGCTAAAAATACCCTGTCCCACTGTATGTCTTTGTACCCGTTATGCTCAGGAGAATGACATAGAATAATTATTATCTTGTGCAGAGAAGGTGTTGGTCTGGAGTTGAATTACCGTAAACTACATAAATGCTACCTTTCTACTATAGTACTATATATAAAAATTTGTTGTATTGTTGGGAAAATAATGTGATTCAAAAGTTGTTTTGATCCTGTACAAGGGCACTGAAAACCATTAAAGATATGTAAATGTATTTTCACACGTAAAGCTTGAAATCTACTGAACCTATATTATTCAATCTGTTTCCTTTAATTAAAAAATTGTAAAATTAAATCGGCGATCGTTATTTATTTTGGAATGAAGGCGCATTAGGAGACTGTTACCAACAAGTTCTGAGCTGACCTACTTTTGATGAACATTTCTGCTGATTTTTGATGAAAATCACAGGCGATTCTGACTTGGGCGATGCCCATCTTAATATAGGCAGGATTTCAACTGGGGGTGGGGATTTCCAAGAGTTCAGTTCACGTTCGAGTCCTAATGCCTACTGTACTTCGTAGGTCCTGTGACGTTAGTCACACTGCTCATGTTTGTTATACTGACTGCAAAAAGATCATCCAGAGCAGATCCGTCGTACTGCCATGCCCTCGAATGGAAACGCAAGACTTACCATGCATGCAGTAATAAATCAAGAACGAATAGTGAGTCAGTACATGCAATTGCTACAGTAGTCATAAGTATCATAGTTTGCATGCGGTAGCTCATGGTAGCAAAGCATATCATTACTCTGCATGGTTAAGTGGTATTCATGCCAACTTCATTATTTCACATTAACATATTTCGTTTCAAACATATATAGACATCGTCACGTTGACTGATAATCAACTCCAGTATTTGATCGGAGTTCCCTAAATACCCATTGAATAATGAGTGTGGATCAATGTAGTCAAGTGACCATCAAAATCAATTGTGACTTGGGTCGTAGGACCCCTAGGTTACGCTAGGTTACCGGGTGAATCGCAAACACAACATTAAACATTCCTGCACTTGATCCCCAATTTATTATCAGTTCACAAACAGAAGAGGAAATACACTCATGCGACAGCAGTGTTATCCTTACTTCGCTAATCCGCTGATACAGGTATAATACACTTCAGAGGGATCCATAAAGCAGGTCGCGAAATACACTATATACAATCCCAAAGAATGCCGAACATGTTGTTATTATATCCTCTATATTTCAGCGAAATATACGTTCAGTTTATTGAAAAACAAAAATCTTGTAGCAGTTTAATCTTTAAGGTGGCATGCAATATTCCTTGCTATGCATGTATGAAATATTCCATAATTATTTTATGGTTTCATTTCATTGCATGGTCAGTACCGAGGTGGTACTCGGTGCATGGGTGTATATGTTTAATATAACAGATATTTTGTCAATGTGATATTATGTCACAAACTGCCGTATTGGTCATATGTTATCGTGCATATCACACTGCACTGTCAGCTCTCAATTTAGCACTCGGGAGACACGGGTAATCTTGATCGCACCGACGCCACTGAAAAAGAAATCATTACGAATAATCTTGTCAAACGGTACCCGACAATATACCACATTAGGAAAAATTATGTATCTGTTTTCGTGGCATTTACCTGGCATCATGTAAGAAATATATTCTCACCTGGGAACCCATGTTTAAATGAAAGATCCTGTTATATTACAGTAGTAGTATCACCGCATTTCAGACCTTATTTTCCAGGGAGGTAACTCTTGGTTCCTTTTATTTCGCCAGGGGGCGCCACCAGGCCCGTATGACGTCACTTCCGATCTGGGTGAATGGGACGTAACCTGGGAACATGATATAGGATATGTACTGACCTGTCTGTGGGGTTTTCCACAATGTCGTTCACCTCCGTGTCTTCTCGGTCACCTCCGTTGTGGGGGTTTTCCACAATGTCGTTCATCTTCGTGTCTCTTGGGTGATCTCCGTGTTTCTTCGATTATACAAGTGGGGTTTTCCCCACAATGTCGTTCACTTCCACGAAAAGACACGGAGGTGGCCGAAGACACACGGAGGTGCCCCAAGATGTCACGGAGATCACCGAAGAGACACGGAGGCGCCCGAAGATGTCACGGACACTTCCGAGTCTCTTCGGTCACCTCCCCAAGATACAAGTGGGGGGTTTCCCCACAATGTCGTTCACTTCCGAGTCTCTTCGATCACTTCCTACGAAAAGACACGGAGGTGGCCGAAGACACACGGAGGTGCCCCAAGATGTCACGGAGATCACCAAAGAGACACGGAGGCGCCCGAAGATGTCACAGAGGCGCCCGAAGATATCACGGAGGCGCCTGAAGAGTCACGGAGGTGGCCGAAGAGTCAGGGAGGTGCCCGTAGAGTCACGGAGGTCACCGAAGAGACACGGAGGTGACCGAAGACACACGAAGGTCACCGAAAACACACGAATGTCACGAAAAAACGTATAAAAGTGGAAATTTTTAGGGGATTGCTGCATTCATTGGCCTGCTTGACCAACCTGCTTCACCAGCCTGCCTTACCAGCCTGAGCCTGCCTCACCAGCCTGAGCCTGCCTCACCAGTGCAACTTCACCAGTCTATCTTACCATAGCAGCTACTGACCTGACCAGCCTGAGCCAACAGTCATGGAGTCATCCCACCGAGCTAAGCCTCTGCAGCACCGTATCCATATCGTTGATGAGATGCAGCATGTGGCCGATATATGTGATCTGCTCATGGTGGAAAACATAATCACTAAACACATGGGGGTAGAGATCATCGCGGAGAAGACCTATATGGCACGAAACAGAGCCCTCATCGACCTCATACCATGCCGTGGCTCCTTAGCATTTCAAGCCTTCGTGGAGGCGCTGAAGAAGACGGGAAATGAAGGAATAGCAAATCTACTTCAAGCCCAGGATTCAGAAGATAATATCTTAGTCATGGACATGGACATCGCCGAAGGGCGTACAGCTGCACCAAGAGTCCGGTCCACCTACCAAACCCGGTCCACCTGCCAAACGTCCCCGACTAACACCTTTAGAAATACCTCAGCAAGTGCTTCAGCCAGTGCCCCAGAAAGTGCCTGAGCAAGCGAAGGAAGAGGTGCTACTTCCCAAGTCTGTGGAGGAGATCAATGACATTATCCAGCAGGCCTACCAGGCGGCCCAGACGAACACTTGGGAGCTCTCTCCCTATTTAACTGTGAGTGTCAAAGAAGACGAAGTGCATTTTAACGCACCGGCCTGGGACGACAAACCACCTAAGCATATCGCCTTGACGTTGGACATCTGGATAAGAGTACAGGCCATTTATTATGCCGTCGATGCGGTCATTGACCACCAGGGGAGCGACGAAGCGAAATTTTATGTGGGTGACGACATCTTCCTCACCTGTTCTATGTTCAACAACATGCTGCTGGTGCATATTCGTAAATGGAAGTTGAGGGGAGAAAAGCGTATTCCTTTACCTCAGGGCGTCACCCTGCAAATACTTGCGTGGCGGAAGCTGGAGAGTCTCGCAGGTGAAATTCATGAAGTCCTGTCTGACCAGGTGACTCAGTATATTTATAAGAAGTACATCGACACATTCCTGGATCATCTCAGACCCCGCATTCGACACTTGCGTATCCAGCAATGTACAGGCTGTGGGAACAAGAACGGTCTCTTCAACACGCATACGTGTATGGACAATAGTATACCATCAGACGCGTTGATGACTGAGGGACTACAGGCCGTTAACGAGGTGCAAATTGCCGAGGCATTGCAAGCTGCCTGTCCACCCAGAATTCCACGTGAACAGATTGCCACCTTCATATACGTGCACCAGGGGCAGAAAGACAATGACGAGTTCAAACAAGTCTTGTTGCATAAATATTGAACATTTCACACAAGTCTTGTTGCATAAATATTGAACATTCAGACATCACCGTATTCCTACATTCTATGTTCATTCTATGTTCATTTAAGCGCCTTGATAGCGTATAATTGTATTAGAAAAATTCAACACCAAGAGTCTACTGTGGTGAAGACCTTATGTTCATTCTACTGTGTTAATAAAAATATTAGAAATTCAAATGTGTGTTAGTGTTCACTCTATGCAAAGGGGTATTGGTGTGGGAGTTGGTGTTTTGTGCTTTTAGTTAGAAAGTTTCCCCCCTTTCGGGTGTAATTAGGTGGCCCTAATAAGGGCCTTTGAAAAGAACAGGGGGTTGGTCATCACACTGTTACGGTCGGAATATTTTTTTGATGCCTGATACCCATCCCCGACACACAGGGCATCGTATCTTCAAATGAAGCTCCTCTATCTCTGAGCACTGGCACGAGCCCGCTATGCATGTTAAGCTTAGCACGCATACACCACATAGGCACAGGTGGCCACAAGGAAAAAAGGCGTGCATCGTATCATCGTCTTGACACACGGCACAGGTTGATCTCTTCTGCTCCCTAGCCAGTTGTAGGCGTAGTTTAGACTTTTCGTCTTTTAATTCGTCAATTTGTTGGCTCAGGCGGCTGATCTCTGGTGATGGTGTTGTCATTCCTGTCGCGGTCGCCATCGTTGTGGTAGCCGTCGTTGTGGTAGCCGCCTGAGTCGAAGCTGTAGTTGCTGGGGGTCTACTACTGTTTAACCACTCCAACTATCCGTGTACATCTTCATCGTCTGTTTCATCATCATCAGCCTCTTCCTGCACAGCGTCCCTTATTTCTCTATCTTGTTGTGCGCCTCTCATCCTCAAAGCTTCAGCAATCTGAGCTTCAGCAACACGCTGCAAGCTCGTAATGATTGTAACATGTTCGTTGTCTTCTCCGCTCGAGCGAATCCGCTCTCTAGGATCTTGTTGTTGTTCTCCGTCTCGAATTGTCACCCTGAAAGTTTCGTTCGAAACTCCCGTGTTCATTGCGTTGAAAAGTGACCGTCTACTAGGATTAGCCATGATGCAGTTGAAATGAGTGGATAGCAGACAAGACACTGCGCGCTTTTTATAGTATAACCGTAGAGCGCCCGTATGAGGGCGCGGACGTCACCGAAATCTTCATACTGAGCCAGTGTGTTCGCTCAGACCCGCTGAAATTTTGTGTTTCTTTTCCATCTTCAAACCGGTCTCATTTTGCAATAAATGCGAGTTGACGTGTAAAACTTATTTAAACTTGAACTTTGGGAGCTTATAGTGTATCGCTGAAAAATTCAGAAGGCTGGCGGCAGGCTGAAACTATTTTTTTTAATCATTTTGTCGGTACGGGTACATTTTGCCATACGGGTCTAAAACCGACAAAATGATTAAAAAAATAGTTTTAGCCTGCCGCCAGCCTTCTGATTTTTTCAGCGATACACACCCGGAAGAAGAAGAAGGGTGAGAGAGACATCTTCGCATAATGGCATTCATTCACTCCGAGTCGTGTCCGTCTACCAACAGTGAATTGGATTTGTGGACTATTCCATCCACACAGACCAGTGTCGCCGAAGGACGTTGGGTAGAACATCGGCCCCTGGCTAGCCTGACGGGCACGGGACCGCTGGAATTTACCATTGAATACAAAGATACGGCCTACCTGGATTTAGCCCACACGTACTTGTACGTGAAAGCCAAAATAGTGGACGCAGACGGGACGCCCATCGCGAACGATGCGGTGGTAGGCCCGGTGAATCTTTGGCTGCACTCCTTGTTCCAACAGGTGGATATCAGTCTGAACGATAAACTCATCAGTACGTCCACCAATACGTACCCGTACCGAGCCTACATCGAGACGCTGTTGTCGTACGGAGAAGATGCAAAAAAAACACACTTGCAAGCCTCGCTGTACTACAGGGATACGCCCGGAGCCATGGATGCCGTCAATAATGGGTTCGGCCATCGCAGGCAGTTTACAAACCGTAGCACGTCCGTCGATATGATGGGACGACTGCACGCCGATCTGTTCCTGCAAGACCGCTATATGATGAAAGGTGTATCCATCAAGATCAAGTTGATCCGTTCCCCACCCACTTTCGCCTTCATATGCGATGGAGATGCCCCCAATTACAAGATCATCATAGAAGATGCAGCCCTGTTTGTCCGTACGGTGGATTTGCAACAGGGCGTGTTGGTGAGTCACATGGAATTACAAGCGTCTAGTCCGTCATTCATAATCCAGCCGTCGTCCATTAGAGAATATCCGCGTCCATAATCCAAAGACCTATTCCATTTCCATAACAGTATTAGCACCAAATTCAAAATGACAAAAGTATACATAAACATAGGCTTGTTTCCTGCAAGAGAGAAGCGGTCAACAGTTTTCAATGATGCCGGCAAGACATCATGATGTTCCAAAATATCAAATCCGTATCGCTGATCAGTATTCTTAATCCATAATATTCGTTATAGAGTCGTCATCTAAAAATGATGTACCTCAGTCACGCTTTGATTGTCACGCATGGAAGCCTTATCGAAAAAACCAGCCTTGTACCCCATCCGACGCGTACAGACCAAGGTGTTCTCTGTGCCAGCAGGTACGATGATGGCCAATCGTGAAAATTTATTTCTATGGGATCTCCCTAAACGTCTTACCCTGGCGTGTGTCACCAACACCAATTTCAATGGCCAGTGGGCAGAGAATCCGTTCAACTTTCAACATTTCAACCTCAACTTTTTGGCACTGCACGTGGCCGGCCATCAAATTCCAGCCCGTCCATTACAACCGGATTTTGGTAACCATCACTATGTACGGAGCTACCTGAACCTGTTAAGACCGTGATGTACTCGTATACGGCTGGACTGCCTCTCGTTTTAATGTGCATGCCCTGGTTGTCTTAATTGATTCAATGCACCGCGCGGTGTTCTCATTGTTTTTGTTATGACGTTGTTGTTCTGACGTTTATTGATGTTCAATAAAAAAATTCATGAAAAAACAAGTGATGTTTTTGACTTTTTCTTTATTCAGGTGAACAAGAATGTATAGAATATGTACAAAAGAATACAGTAGGTGTGTAAAAGCTGTGAGGCGTAGGATTCGAACCCGCGTCCTGCATTGCGCAGACCAGCACTTTTTTACAGTTATAGTTTTAACTCATATCATGAGAAGTATACCAAATGTCATAGTTTCACAAGTCCAGGTAAGTGGTACTGATTCCATCGGGAAGGACTTTCCGCTTGGGGTAGAAGAATGTGAAGGCATCTCGTTTCTGGATGTACGTCCGCATCTGGTGGTCCACGACCCGAAATCCTCTGTTAGTCCCACTCGCACTGGCCTTGCTTTGCAGCACGTTCAGGTACAAGGCTTTGCCGATGGCCGGATCGCGCCGGTTCACCCCTTTGCAGCTAAACTTATTGTTTTCCGCTCCACCGTAACAGTAATACTGTGCACGTAACTCGGGTTTGACCAGGGACTCCCAATCCGCATTAGACACGGCCATGTAAGCAGAGTCTGTATCCATCTCCATGAGTTGCCAGTCTGATGGATTAAAATACACACCCATGAAATCATACAAAAACTGGAGCATCCTCAGCTTGGCCACCTTGTATACCATACATCCAATTTGGAGGGGCAGGTTGTAACGAATAGTCTTTTTGGCTAAAGTGATTTCATACGTGTCGTCATCGATGACCTCGACGGACCGAAACAGGGGAGAATTCACCTTTTTGCGGGCCGGCGGGGTGGTACAGATCTTGACGTTCACGTGCTTATCTTGATTAGTGACCGTTTTGCCATAATAGCCATTGCGCGTGAGCTTCCACGATTCACCGATGATGGCCTTACTCGGATCTTGATCACCTTGACGACGGGCAGACGTCACGATGTGGGCATTCCCCGCAAAACAGGCGTTGGGTACGTACTGTAAGACTTGGTACACGCGCGTGACTTCCAGGCCGTGGCTGATGTACCACTGTAGAAGCGGAGTGCCCAGCAAGATTTTCTCTGCCCACATACTGCCAATTAACATCGGTCGAGGCAAACACTCGTGTTGCTCAGCATAGGCACCCATGGTGTGTCCAATGTCATCCCGACCCACCAGTGTGTTTTTAAAGATGGGTGGGCACTGGGCGAAGAGTGGCTTGAGAGTGTCGGGAACATGCAGGTCGCATTCCACAAAGCCGTAGAGGTCCCCGGAACGAATGGCGTCGAACATCTGTGGCAGAGTCAGGAGTCACCGACGACTGAGAGGGTACTCGCGCGCTTTAAGGAAACGGCGTAAATGTGGGAGGGCCTGGCACATGGTGTGAAATTCACACTCCCACATTTCGATGAGGTGGTATCCCCTCTCTTTGATGTAATCTCCGTTCTCCTGGACTTCTTCCCGTAATTCTTCCGCCGATTTCCCACGTCGTTGGTTGAAGCGTCCAGCGCTGAAATGGCATTCGTGGCCGTGCCAATAGCAGCCATATAACTGGAATACGGTCGGTGTTCTACCCACAAGGGCAAACCCATCGACGGGGAGCCGACGATCTCCTATTCGATCCTCTGTGGCGTTGGTCTGATGGCGTATAGAAATTCCTCGTCGATAGGCTTCCCAGTCCAACCACTAGTCGGCGAGATGTTTGTAGGGTGTGCGTTACGGTGTGAAATGTTGACCTTCCGCCAACCAGCGCCTATAATGACCGCTGGGCATGGGCTGGGCAAGGGACCACAGGTACATGGCATTGGCATCGAATCCGATGATTTTAGCACAGGGTTTCCCATCGGGGAGAGTGGTGACGTCCTTCTCGTGGTAGCGATGAAAAATAAGACTGGGCCCGCCGACGATGTTCTGTTTTAGACAATCATACATGTCCTCGTTTTTTTGCTGTATCGGCGGGAAGAAAGTGGAACAATCTTGTAAGAGATGGCGAAGCGCCAGACCAGGGAAACTCAAGCACTCCTTGAATATGTCGACGTGCATCTCACGACGAAAGAGTTGAACCATTTTCTCGGCCGCTTCGAGGAAAGGAACCACATCTAAGTTATTATACCATATCAGGAAATCTCGCAAGGTGTGCATGTGTTGGTCGTTCCATACCTGCTGTAGTTCCCGGTACGTGTCTTCCGAACATTCCACTTGCTTCAAATCGTCAAAGAACGCGTCCCGTGGTGGCAACCTCCAAGCGATCGAGCGTCGATATATACGTGTAAGGGAACCTCCCTTTGGTTTGTGCACAGTTATACGCCTTCACCCATTGATCATAGCTATAATTTGGAGCCAAGTAGTTCCGTACATCCAGGAAATGGAGTGATGTGGTAGTGAGGGCCATATGATTATTGATCTTTTTGATGACGGACTTGATGGTATTAGCCTGGGCCAAGTAAGGATGGAGAAATTTGGCGCTGCGTCCACTGCGTTTTCGCTGAGAGCATGTCCATGGGTTCCGACAGGGCCTCGAAATCGTAACACGCCCGGTAGGGAAAATAACGGTCCTCTTCCGGTATCACAAGATCCTCATCGAACAGCTCTTCGAAAATGGTAGGAAAATGATAAGTTAATTTGCGTTTCACAGTATGGTCACAAATCTTCTCCTGCTGATGTAAGTCGTGAGAACGGTGGAACACCCGATGACATTGGGCACAACTGTAGGATTGCGCGTACAGGCTCATATCGTAGATGAGGGGAAAATGACTCACCCCGCCGTCGTCGAAGACATTGACTTTCATCGTAGAAGCATACCGTTCTGTTGAGCGATGAACCAATTCAGCCACAAATATGTCATCCTCGCGTCGTAATCGGTATACAAAGTTATTGATGTTGAACAGAATTTCCACGACATCCAAATACTTAAAGGGGACTCCCCGGAACTGCCGCTCATCCAGGTCTTGCTCCTGTAAATACTGTCTCCAATAGCCATTGGCCACTGTGTCACAAGCCTGGGGATCACACTCGTCCAAATGCACGGCCAAACACCGAAACAGACATTTCCGGTCTTTGGAGAGGCCATTTTTGCCTCCCATTAACCCATACAGTCCTTTTCGATGAAGCAGCCAAGATGGAAGAGTGACAGGAGCACCAATAGGATGATCTCTCATTTTGGTGACGAAAAATGTGACGTTGGTGACCATTTCCACAATCCATTTGGTGTTGGGCCGTTGCAGACTCGCTCACTCCAACGGGTCCAACGTAGTGAGTTGCTCGATGAGTGGCTCCAGAGAAATTGCATCCGTCACGGTGAAGGGTTGATCAAACACATAGGTATTATTGCTGGGATAAAAATACCGCAACTGGTCCGTCTCTTTGTGCCGTAAGATGTAGCCGAATGTGATATTCAACTTGAAAGCTATCACCTGGTCTGTAAAAATGTTCTCGGCATAGGTAGAAAGATACGTGAGGTCCTGCAGTCGAAAGTTATACAAGTCCAATAGACGACGGTGAAGGTGAAAACAATGGCGTATGGTGTTCCAGTGACGTTGATAAATCTCACTCACACACTCGTCTTCGGGCAAGGCATCAGCCGGAGGCGCTCCTGGATCCCCTGGATAATCTTCTCCACGTCTCATGCTGCGGTGAGGCTTAGCCAAATAGCTCCTGTCGTCAGAGTGGTTCAGGCTGGTCAGGCAGGCTGGTGAAGCAGGTTGGTCAAGCAGGCCAATGAATGCAGCAATCCCCTAAAAATTTCAACTTTTATACGTTTTTTCGTGACATTTGTGTGTTTTCGGTGACCTTCGTGTCTCTTCGGTGACCTCCGTGACTCTCCGGGCACCTCCGTGACATCTTCGGGCGCATCCGTGACATCTTCGGACGCCTCCGTGACATCTTCGGGCGCCTCCGTGTCTCTTCGGTGATCTCCGTGACATCTTCGGGCGCCTCCGTGTCTCTTCGGTGATCTCCGTGACATCTTCGGTGACCTCCGTGTGTCTTCGGGCACCTCCGTGACATCTTGGGGCACCTCCGTGTGTCTTCGGCCACCTCCGTGTCTTTTCGTGGAAGTGAACGACATTGTGGGAAAAACCCCACTTGTATACAAAGAGAGAACGACATTGTGGGGAAAACCCCACTTGTATAATCGAAGAAACACGGAGATCACCCAAGAGACACGAAGATGAACGACATTGTGGAAAAACCCCACAACGGAGGTGACCGAAAAGACACGGAGGTGAACGACATTGTGGAAAAACCCACAGACAGGTCAGTACATATCCTATCATGTTCCCATGTCACGCCCCATTCACCCAGACCGGAAGTGACGTCATACGGGCCTGGTGGCGCCCCCTGGCGGAAAAAGGAACCAAGAGTTACCTCCCTGGAAAATAAGGTCTGAAATGCGGCGATACTACTACTTATTACCCAATAGACTTCATCACTGTATAGTGGTGTGGAAGGTCGTGTTTTCGGAACATACATGATTAGCTTATATCTGTCTGCAGGAAAATTGTAAATTAGTCGATAAAAATATGTACAGATGTTTCCAAACTATAGTTGATAGTTGAATTGTATTGATACGAAATATGCAGGTTTTACACGAGTGTGGACTTCTGCTTTATTACTGACCTGATTGTCTGTATTTCATTTTTGATTGTCATATTCATATATATTTACAACAGCAATATTTATAGCTAGGACACATGTGAAATTGAACCGCTCACTCGTCGGCCTACCTCTTCGTCCCTTGTTAGACCGAATGACAAAGTAATTTATTTTTGATCAGGGCGCTCATCGTTTTGAAACTTGCGAGTCAAACTCAGTTTTAGTAAACATTCCAAGCATTGTATTTATATTTTTCCTAATAATTTGTATGTTTGTAATTGGGCCATAAGTTAAACAGCATTTTCCCTGATTATTCGTCAAACATTAGATCTATCTTATAGCAACATAACATGTAGCCAACTTTCCATTTGTTATCTCATTTGAGCCAGTCAAAGAGTTACCGCCCTTGTTCTTGTATGACATAGTATTACATGTAGGTAAATCTTACATCATCGCTCGAAGAAACTTTTTCCGTTCACTGCAAACTTTATCAACAGCCAGCAGACAATTCAAAATTTCAACCACTTGAATGTTAATAAACCCAATTTTGACAAACCATCTTGACTTTATTACAAGCGTATTTCCACTAGCAATTTAGGCAATCATAGTAGATCCCCTCATATACTCATGGAAACATAGTGTGGTCATATCGAAGGGTTTTATCAAAATTATCAGCAACTGTTTTAATTAATTGAAGCGATTAGTGAACTAAGTCCGGTAATCGTTCTATCAACATAGCCTATTAAATACACAGGGGCTCGTTACTGTTGTTAATTGGTTGAGTTGATTACAGGGAGGGGTCTGAGGTAGGGAATAAGGCCCATTTATTGCCCTACCTCGACCCCACCCTGTAATCAACCTAATTGAGTCACTAAGCATTGGTAGCCGTGATTAAATACATCTACAATACAGGTACGTATAGACCAAGTTAGGCCTAAATAGGCCATATAGGCCAACATTAAATCTATCTATCTTATATAGGCCAACATTAAATCTATCTTATAGCAACATAACATGTAGCCAACTTTCCATTTGTTATCTCATTTGAACAAGTCAAAAAGTTATCGCCCTTGTTCTTGTATGACATATATTACATGTAGGTAAATCTGTACAGAGCGTCGAACCTTTGTAAAAACTGTCTATTAATAGGGGAAAAATATATGCAATCAGGGAATATACCTACATGTATTACTATGCATGTCATACAAGAACAAGGGCGATAACTTTTTGACTTGATCAAATTAGATAACAGATGAAAAGTTGGCCACAAGTTATGTTGCTATAAGATAGATTTAATGTTGGCCTGAACAGAGCGTCGAACCTATCTATTAATCGTAACCCAGAAATTAAAATAATTATGAGGTGTTTAAACGTTTATATATGTTAGGTTAACGTCCAAACAAGGTAGACAACGCATATCGCATCGTTACGCAGTTGATAGTCAAGAAATAGGTTCTAGCAGGTTTTCACACACGGTTATCCTGGATGTGATATACGTCGAGTAATGTGCAGCTTATCGCCGTCATTTGAGAGAAACATTTAATGGCGGGAAAAATCATATGCGAAAAGCATACGCGCCTAATCTCCCACGAATCAGGGAATATACTTACATGTAATACTATGCATGTCATACAAGAACATGTCGATCGACCCTGTCTTCAGTTCGTGTCCGTGGATTTCAGAGAATATAGGGCCGTCTACTTTTTTTAAACTGTGTATTTATTACAGCTGATAATATAAATTAAATTTCATCAAAGGGAAAACAGGACTGATCTGTGATCAGGATGATTTATCGAGACAATCCTTGAATGGTGTTTCCATTCGCACTTTTAGTACCGGTGTGATGGATCAGAATGTCATGGTGATTAGTGTCCCTTTTCATATCTATTTCTATTGGAACCAAGGACAGTCATTTGTCCCCAATGTGGAGAACAGTGTCCCAGCTGGGTTAGAAGATAGGGACCGGACACTCTCAGGCAGCGGACATTCTTAGCCTCCGTCCCGTTACGGGTAGTTTAGAAAGGGTTAAATACAATCAAGATCTGATTCAGATCGTCCATGGAAGTGAAATAATGCCATGTACATGCGCTCTCTATTAACGCAAATCGAGATTTTCGGTCTACGGCGGTAGTATTGATGCGCATCACAGAGATATATAACTGTGCTGTAATTTACAACAACAATAATATTGGTATATAATTCCCCGAGAGTCTGTCATGCCTTGGTAGAATTTTCCTGTGTTCTTTAACGTTTGGCGTTTCTGGCTGGTCATTTGTACTTATAACATTAACAGTCAATTTTGATAATTATACCCAATTATCTACATCCGGAAATGTTAGCTATATCATAATCAGAATTCGTCATCATTATCTGGTTCCTAATTATAGGCAGACATGAGATTACTTCAGCACAGTATCTCCCATCAGATCCATATATAACCAAGTCCAGTCCATTGAGGACGTACCGTACATATTAATCCCTCATTTACCAAGTGATATCACTTCATATTTTTTTTATACCTTATCTCGAATTATCACGCAATTGTGCCATTTTTCATTGCTTGAAAACATGGATCTTTATAACGCGGATAAAATGAACTTCTGCTTGATTACGCTAATAAATTGAACTATTTCTTTATTACACGCATTTTTACCATTGCTTGATAACTCTATTTACGATACTGCTTCATGGACAATGCGGATAAAGAGAACTGTTTCTGGGTTATCAAGGCGCCTTATTAAGGCATATCGATGACAACAATGGTGTCCGTTATTTTGTGTGTTGATCATCTTCATATATCCAAGTCGATTTCTCCGTTCACAATTCGAAGCGTGAACGGAGAAGTCGTCTTGGATATGAAGATAGTGTTGATTTGATCGGCTTGGTCGATTTGACATTTTATATCCTATTTATAAATTAGAGGTAAGCGGCCTACGGATGGAGTTATCCACTTCTTTCCTTAATCATTAGATGAAATACCGTAGGAGTTTCAACATCCCAATCGACAAAGACTTGTTTACGTCATTACCAACTGGATAAAGTAGGAACTCGTGTACTGGCTAACTGCTTCGACGCCTGACATTTTACAACCATAAGGATATACTTGGTTTATATAATGCTCCCCATGCCAGGTCACGAAGCACGGCGATAACGAATAAAAAACCCTTCATTATCTCGGCACTTCCTTTTGTCCTTGCTTGTAATTTCAACGTCAGCAATGCTTTGTGTTCTTATTAAACGTGGATTATCTGGCTCTACGCTCATTCAGTCGGCGGCGGACTTACTTCCCTTTAAATATAACAAGAAAAAGTGAGTTTAAATGGAGACTGTGCAAAATGCTTATGCTGTAAGATAAATATTCTTTGAAGTATTTAATTGCGCATGAAAAATTGGCAGAGCAGTTTTTTTTCAGGTGCAACCGTTTGTTTCTATTTATCCGGTGTTGTTTCGTCCTCAATGGAGTAGGAACTCTCAGCGTCAACGTGTGTCACTGTCAGGAATGATGGTAAGAAGCTCGTATTCAGCTTTGGACACCAACTATAGCTATCAAGGGGATCTGGCAGATTCCCGGTGCTTATGTGATATGCCTTAAATCCGAAGTTCTATCATCTGCACAAGTCCCGGTAATCCCTAAATCCTCACAGGGGGTTTACCTGGACCTTTTTGGTGATTCGGATGAGTTCTTGAGTCGTTGCGTCTATTACACAATCTCGAACATTTCATCCCCAGTGGTTGTTTTGAATTGGAGCGTCGGTATCTGAAGCCTGCGGTTTTCGCTTTGACACCCGATGTTGATTTCAGCCTAACTTCAAAGTTAGTGTGGCCGGCGATGAAATTCAAACCAGTCAAAACTCAAACCTCGCTGCGGATTGGCCTGATGAGCTGCTTCAGCACGCTTACTGATTGGTTCGATTTAGTAGCTATTTATATCCAGAACTGCTATCGGTAGCTAACCAAGCCAGTGTATCGATCATAACCTATCGATTGATACACTGGCTCGCGAGGATGAAGTTCTATATAACCTCATCAAATATTAAAGAAGAACACTGGGCACGGAGAATTTTAATCACGAGAAATTGATTTCATGTTATTTCCATTGATTTAGAATCGCCTGTTGTCAGTCAATTGCATGAAGTAGCATCATTGGTTACGTAACTCTTCGGATTTCGGTTGTTACCGTCATATACGAGGCAACATAGACGAAGTCAGAAGAAAAGCCCACAGAACGGAAGAGTGTCTAGCCAAAGCGAGCGTACGTCGAACGAAGAGAGTTAGAGATGTGTGTCTGAAGTGGATGATATGAGTGTAATCTGGCTCACGCTCTATCAAGTGTTCAGTCTTTAATTGAGTCCCAGTCGTTTATCAAATATAACACTTCATTAAATGACGGCCTTCACCATGTTATGGAACTGGCTTCAAAAGAATGAAACCACTGACGCCAGCTTACACGAGAAAGAGATTTTAACTCCTGGCGGGTTTTTTTTCGTTTTGAAAATAAATTCGATATCGCTGATCATGATGATATCGCTGTAAATTCATTTCGCCTAATGGTGAATAACAGCTCTGGGCATCACAAACAATGGGTAACAACGCTCATTTATAACTGTCGCTTCAGAAATACAGAGATTCCCGACAACAACTGATCATTTTCCAAGCCTGCATTCTCAGTTTGCATGCTATATTATAACTGCTCCAGTAGCTTACCTCAGCACAATTGACTGATTGACCAACAGATAGATAGTTTTTGTAACGAGAGAGATAATCAGTCCCAGTGAGGGCGTAGTCAACTTTTTGTTCGGATAACATCACCCATTTTAGCATACGAGTCGGGATCGACTGCTCGGCCGTTTCCGTCGAAGGCATCTGACATCGCGCATTAATGGTGTAGGGATTTTACGGCTCTTAATCGTAAACCGTGATCCGCCGGAAATGTGGCACTGCACATACTTTCTTGATTTTGCCCCCGAAAGATCTCGTCTAATTTGAGGTGTTTATCCTGGCTTTTTATTATGAGTCCTATACCCGACATGCCCTGATCGGTGTTTCTGCGTGATAGCCTACTCTGCTTGAAAGAAGTTTCTACATGAATGCCAATATGGATTCCTACCTGTGCGGGTTGATGCATTATAGTACTACAATAAGATCCATATCCTCACATTATCTGTCAATGCTCTAAAACACGTCACATATAAACCGCCAGCTTCTATTCTTCATGAACCAGCTGTGATGCTATTTGACATACCGTGTCCGTTGGGCACGGATTCCTGTTGCTCCGATGCATTTCGCTGAGAAGCAACAGGACCTTGATAATGTGGCGTCTATAGCACTAATCTCACTTGTCTTTATTGCACCATGTAAGCGTCCTGTCTGTGACTTGTGTGCTGTCCCCAGTGTTTAAAAGTGTGGATGAAGAGTGTCTGGTTCCATGTTGCTTCAAAGATCTTTTCTTTGAAGCAACAGGAACGCAACTGAGCTGGGTGGTGCTTAGTTGGTTCGTCGCGATGTAACTGAAGTGATGTTGAAAGCGACGTTAAATCCTAATTCACTCACTCACCCGTAATAATTGTTTGATCATTCACACATCCAAACAAGTATTAAAACTCATGTTTTTTCAGTCACGCAAATGGATACCGATAATTTGAGAGTTTGACCTACACTCTATTCGCGTGCTTTGATCAATCAACATAGCTGTCTTGTCGAACTTGCGGTAGGAATATATAATATGAATCAAAACTTATATGACGAATATATATCAGCCACTGAATATAGGATTTTTTTGTGGTTTTTAACTGAAAATTACTGCAAATGCAAAGTCGTCCTAGGATGTTGTCAAGTGATGTCGCCCTAGAATGTCGTCCAGTGACGTCGTCCTAGGATGGCGTCCAGTGAATTCGTCCTAGGATGTCGTCCAGTGACGTTCTAAGATAGCGCTCAATGCGCCAACCACAAGATGCGTTATTACAAAATTTCCCAGAATACCTCTTGTAAGCATGCGCTTGCAGTTGATATCGATGGCCTTATAGAGGCCAATTAAACTGTCAGTGTAAGGAGATTACTTCACGGGATAGTCAAACCCTTTCCTGGCGTAGCATACTAGATGAACATCTCGGTCAAAGTAGTGTCACGGAGTGCAACGCGTCGGAGTTTCGATGATGAACAGTTCAGAATAATTTGAGATTTTATTTCCTGACCTGTATCTGCAAACTCACAAGTGTGGTTGTTGCATTCATGAGAATAAATGTTCACATCACTCGTCCCCAAATGTCGTGTTGTAGTATTTGATGGAAACACACAAACGATGATATTTCCGTGCACACACAAATGTATTCAACAGCAAACATGTCGACAAACATGTCAGGCGCGCCACTACATTAGTGGGTACAATCAAAACCATAACTGAGAGCGTGGGGACGCGGACT
>JAVTVY010002491.1:0-36756 GCA_036873755.1 Hanleya hanleyi
AGTTACTCTGATACACTGGCTCGCCTGTATGAGTTGTATGAGTCGCCCGACGACGTATTCCAAGAATATCTTGTCGGTTCATATGCCAGTGAAGTTTTGCCCCCGCCTGGCTTCGATTGTGCCGAGAGCTTGGTCGACTCTCCGTCTCGCTCTCCTGTGAACGAGCCGGACGAGCCTGCCTCTCTTGATATGTCCGTTACGCATGATTTGAGAGTAACTCCATCTAGTAATTTGCCGAATGTAGTCAGTATTTCTCCTCCTCCATGTACTAATTCTGTTTGAGGGACCAAGGTGGGGAACAAAGATGGCGGCCGTCCCGTAGGTAAGTTACTGCACGGGACGACCTTGACCTTGACGGCCAACTTTGACCCCACCTCTGTGACGTCACTTCCGACTGAGGGTCCCCTGTTTCGGATTGTCAACCCGGAGACTGTGACTTCCGTGGTCAAGGACTCGTCACTTCCGGAGAATCTGTCTTCATCTGGGCGCAGCTCATCTATGTCTATACTACCTACGAAGATGTCAGCTGCTCCTGCGACCGTAATATCACCTCGCCCAGTGCAGTCTACGGTGATTATTACACCCGTTTCCGGTTTTGCTGCTTCTGGCCATTCCCTACTGAATGTTCCCAGACTGTCCAGGGCGCCTTTACAACAGCCGTTGTCAGCTCCCCCGCAGCTTACTCAACCGGACCAGCGTCAACGCATGCCTGTGTCCAGTTATGACTTCCGGCCAACAGTAGCTCCGAGTATCTCGGATGCTTATATGCAACCATTGACTTCATACCTTCCGGTATCGTCTTACCTTCCGGTATCATCGTATCACATCGGAACTTCCGCTGCTGTTTCTGCGCATGCTCCGACGTCGACTACTTCATCCTACTATAGGGCTGCCTCTGCGTATGATGTTCCTGCCTATGCATCTGGTTATGGGGTTCCGGGTCATTCGTCGATGTATGATACGAGAATAACGTCATCGATGAACAGACTTCCGGTTACGTCATCGGTGTATAGCAGTCTGGCTCCCTATGCTGCACCGCCGTACTCTCCGCTTCCTGTACGCAGTGTAGTGTATAGGCCTACTTCATACCCTTCTGTGGCTTCTGTAGTCCGACCTGTTGATGTACCACGTCACGTGTTTCCTACTGCACGTATTCCTACACGACCGACTTCCGGTACATCGGGTGCTCACTTCCGTTCTCCTTCTCCTAGGCCTGTCAGATATGCTATGCCATATCATGCACCTATACCAAGACGACAAGTGAGGGTTGCTCACCCACATCTGCCTAGATACCCAGCTAGGCCGGCGATGTCCCAGTATGCGGCTGCTTCCGGTTCTGCCTTACTTCCTCCTTCTGATAGGCAGTGTCCTCCAGCAACATCTATTCCTGCCAACCTCTTTGAAAGGTTTAATAGATTGTCTGCTGACTTCGCAGCCCTACAGCGTGACATGTTGATGCCTCCACCACCATCCCCTACACCACTTCCGGTGCCCGTGTGGGCTGGCTATCAACCTCGCCCCGTATCATCAAGGAGGCCGACTTCCGGTTCCCATCCTCAGCTACCACTTGATCTCTCGCAGGGTAGTAGACCTACACCTCTCTCGTTTGTGCCCCCGGTTCTCATCAGATCACCGAAGTTAAGCAGCGTTGAGCTCGGTCAATACTTGGATGGGTGACCGGGTGCTGTACTGACTGGGCTGATCAGTGTCCAGAATAATAGGAACTGTGGACACTCTCGTGTTCTGGCACATGTAGGCACCGTCGTGATATGACTGAAACAATGTCGAAAACGACGTTAAATCCTACTCACTCACTCACTCACTCGTTTGTGCCCAGGTTTACCCCTGTGAATCCCGGGACAGTGAATAACGCTGAGACGGAAGCGGAAGAACGGACTTCCTTGTTTGATGCTGATCCGGACCTCGCCGCGTCCAGTTACTCTGATACACTGGCTCGCCTGTATGAGTTGTTTCCGGATATGACTCCTCCGCCAATTGTGGAATCCAGAAGGGTCACTGCGATGTCTGATCTCCGACAAGAGCCGTCACATCGCACGTCACTTCCACCTTCTAGGGCCGTCTTTGAATGTGCTGAACGCATGCGGGACGCCTTCTCACTTCCTAAGACCCAAGATGAGAGGCAACGACAACAGGATTCTAGATCTCTTTTTAAGAAATCTACTGGTGTCTTCCCGCTGGAGTGACCCGTGTTCCGGTCGTATTCAGTACACGGTTCACCTTGGCATGATCGAGCAGCAGTCCAGGAACCAGAACTCGATCAGTTTCTTGGAGTTACTCCGCCGAAGAAAGACATTTCTCTTTCTGTCCGTCAGATTTGTCTACTGAAGGACACTTCTAGACAGGAGGTAGCGATTACTTCCCATCTCGATTGGTTTCTTTACGCCATTCGCACGATCCTTAATCGTATACCTCAAACGTCGCCTTCCGGTTATGTATCTGTTCCGGTGGATGACGTCAACCTGATGAAGGACTTCCTGACGGCAGCTGCGCGTGCAGACGCGGACTTGATGGCATCCTCAGTCTTCATGTCCGCTATGTTTGTACACTTAGACGTCTTGCACTGTTTTCGGCCCTGCCTACGTATACCCCGGCCAGTGTGAGATCGACCTTAAGGGAGCAGTCCCCCGCCTCAGGACTTCTGTTTGCCGGTGTACTACCTGAGCTGCAGAATGAAATGTCCGCTGCCAGGACCACACATTCTTACTTTGGACCGCAACAGAGGAAGCGATCGGCCCCTGAGGCCTCAACGTCGTCTTCCTCGGCCCCGAAGAAAGCTTCATCTTCAAGTTCTTCTTCCGGGGCTGGTGCCAAGAAGGATATACCCTCCTCTTCGAAATCCGGCGGAGGTTCGAAGGGAGGGGGGAGCGGCCACTCTAAGCGTGGTGGCGGAAAAGGGAAGTCCGCCAAAGCTTCCAAGAAATGAGGACACGGGCCATGCAGATGTGCTTTCTGCATGGCGAGACCGCACGTTGCCACTGTTCCCAATTCCACCAGATCCTGCGCTTCCGGTAGGCGGGAGACTTGTAAGGTTTTGGAGGAATTGGGAGGCAATCCAGGCGGATTCGTGGGTATTGAACACCCTACGTCATGGGTATCGGCTGGAGTTGACTACGTCACCCAGGGCGTCTCGAATTCCAGTGCGTCGGGAGCACCTGATGGAGATTCAGAGGTCCGTGGACAAGTTGGTAGTGAAGGGTGCAGCTATAGAACTTCCGCCAAACGATCTGTCCCCGGTTTTTTATTCTCCGGTGTTCCTGGTCCCCAAGAAGAACACCACCGAAATGCGTATGGTTATAAACCTGCGTCGGTTGAACAAGGACTTCTTGACCCCGCCTCCTCATTTCCGGATGGAGTCGTTCCGGTCTATTCGTTCGGCTCTGTTACAAAGGGGATTGGATGACGTCTCTCGACCTCCAAGATGCATATCTGCATGTTCCGATCTACAGGGCTCATCACAAGTATCTGCGCTTCCTGGTTGGCAACCGGAAGTTCCAGTTACGCGTGCTCCCTTTCGGACTATCCACATCCCCTTGGGTCTTCACCAGAATTTTCAACCCGGTGGCGTCGTTCCTGCACACGAGAGGTCTCAAGTACCACTTCTACCTCGACGATTCCCTACTACGGAATCAGTGCAGGGAGGAACTCCGCAAGGACACCAATTTCGTTTGGGAGGTCCTTGTTGCTCTGGGCTATCTTCCTCACGAGGGCAAATCGGAGTTGACACCATCCCAGTCTCGAGTCTTTCTCGGAGTTTCCTACGACACCCTTTCAGCGTTAGCGAAACCTCCGGAAGACGTCGGTGCCGACGTTCCTGTCAGCATCGCACAGACGTGCTCTCCAGTTCGCTGCAATTATCGGCCTGTTAACATCAACTCAGGATGTAACACCTCGAGGTCGGTTGCAGCTTCAGCCGTTGATGATGCACCTCAACAACCATTGGCCGAAACGGCACCTGAATCCTACTGTCCCTGTGACAGAGGATGTCAAACGTCTCCTACGCTGGTGGCTGCAGCCGGAGAACGTGATGATAGGTGTCACCTTCCTACCCTTTCAGCCGTCCCATCAACTGTTCACGGACGCATCGATGGAAGGATGGGGAACACATTTGGGTTCGAGGTCAATATCCGGCTTGTGGAATGACAGCCAGAGGAAGCTACATATCAATGTATTGGAGTTCCAGGCCGTAACCCTGTCCATACAGAGATTGCTTCCAGACCCCAAGAACCAACGCTTGTTAGTAGCAACGGACAACACGACAGTCCTCGCCTACATAAACAAGCAGGGAGGGACTCACTCTCCCCAACTGCTGGATCAAGCACAGAAATTCTTCAGCCTATGTTGGGACAACGGAATTTCTGTGCGAGCTCGCCACATTCCCGGTCATCTGAACGTCTTAGCCGACGCACTGTCCAGACCGAATCAGATAATAGCGACCGAATGGCAGCTCCACGAAGACATCCTAGCCCAGATGTCTCGGATATGGGAGACGCCGAACGTAGATCTGTTCGCCACCCGTTGGAACTATCTACTGCCGGCCTATGTGTCTCCCGTTCCGGATCCAGCAGCCCTGGCAGTCGACGCCCTGTCTTTGGACTGGTCCGACATGATTGCGTACGCCTACCCGCCGCCAGCAATATTGTCACAAGTCCTCCGGAAGATCCAAGCACAGCCGTGCGTGGTCTACCTTGTGGCTCCGTGGTGGCCCACTCGCCCTTGGTTTCCAGACCTGATGGATCTTCTCATAGACGTGCCTCATCGGCTGCCGCTTTGGTGGAACCTGCTTCGTCAGCCGAGATCCAGCCTGTATCACTCGAATCCCGGTCTATTTCAACTGACCGCGTTCAAGTGCTCCAGCATCAGCTCGCTGAGGCTGGATTTTCTGTCGAAGCGTCCGAAAGGATGGTCCGGTCCACCAGAGCATCAACGACTGCGGTGTACCAGAACAAGTGGAAGTCCTTCGCTACCTGGTGTTTTGGACGTGGAATTGTTCCAACCTCTGCCACTGTTCACCAGGTAGCAGACTTCCTTTTGCATCTGTTCCATGACAGGCAGCTTGTTCCGGCCACGGTCGACGGCTATCGGTCCGCTATCTCCAGGGTACTTCAATTGACCACAGGTGTCAACCCATCACTCGACGTCAACCTTTCTGCCCTTCTTCGTTCCTTTCGGGTGGAGAGGCCTACTCCGACGCCGCAGCTTCCTAAATGGGATTTGGCTCTGGTTCTGAGACGGCTCTCTGAGCCGCCCTTCGAACCCATCGGCACCTGTGAGTTGAAGTTTCTATCTTACAAGACCGTATTTCTGATTGCCTTTGCCTCTGCCGCCCGCGTATCAGAAATCCATGCCTTGGACTTCAGGTCTTTGAGATACAACCCTAAGTGGACCTGGGTGGCGTTATCTACTCTCCCGGATTTTGTTGCGAAGAACCAGTCCCTCTACGACAATCTTCCGAGAGAGTTCGTCATCCCGGCTCTGTCCAACATCCTGTCCGCGGCTGTTGACGATGACAGAGTCTTGTGCCCCGTCAGAGCTCTCTCCTGTTACCTGGCACGTGTGGAGCATATGAGAGCTGGGCGGGTGCGTCTTTTCATCCTGTTTGGGCCCTCTTCCAAGCAGGAGATATCTAAAAATACTATATCTTCCTGGCTTGCCAAGACTATTCGTTTTGCGTACACGGACGTACCACCTGAGGTTATCTCCTTGTCCAAGGTCTCCGCCCATGAGGTCAGGGCCATGGCGGCATCCTGGCCTCTATGGACCAATAGATCCATGTCCGACATAATGAGGGCCTGCTACTGGAGGAGTAATGTTACCTTCGTGTCTCACTACCTCCGGGATCTGACGCTCCAACGACGGGACATCTTCTCACTGGGACCCCTGGTGGCTGCCCAGTCAGTTGCGGACCCGTCTACGCACTAGACCTCCTAGTGATTTTACCATTTTTTAAAAATCTGGTAAGTGTCTGCTCTCCCCAAATTTTCAAAAAAAGGGGGGGGGGCGGGAGGTTTTGGTCTAGTGCTTGTCAGCCATTCACTAGGCCCGCTTATATGTATATATTAGGGCTGGGTGATTATATCGATGGCCATACCGTCATGTTATATGTCTTTATGGCACTCGATTATCTCGCTGACTCCTGTTTTGCCTTGCAGCCTATGCTTGAGAACTTTTCTGTTTGACCACTATTTCTCTCCTCCTGCTATGATAATCTAGCAATAAGGTATGTGAAGGTAAGTTTTACAGCGTAGGAAATATGAAAAATTTGAAAATCAATTTTCCTATTTCTAAGCTAAAACTTACCTTCACATACATGTACTGTGATGGCCCTCCCAGCCTCCCCGCTAATGGGTTATTCACACTGCGATTGAATAGGAAAGAAGGAAGTGACGTGGTCAGACAGAGAGGATTCTGGGTACTCGCGCATGGGCATTGGGGCATTACAGGGACTATTTCTTTTGGTTCTGTGGTAAGGTTTTACAATGGGGCAATCGCGTAGGAACACGATAGCAATAAGGTATGTGAAGGTAAGTTTTAGCTTAGAAATAGGAAAATTGATTTTCAAATTTTTCATTTTTAAGCAATATTAAAGCCTATTTTGCGTGAGAATTTTGCATAGAATGACAAATTTGACAATACATATAACCTACAACTCTATAGTATAAGGAAAAATTCTTCTTGAAGATGGCTTGGTAGTATCCAGAATGACCAGCCCTGTGAGGCTCCTGGGGATTGACCTGGGGTGTCATTGTGCACACTCCAGATCATGGTAAGAATAGGTCTCAGCTCATCAGAGAGTCTGTCGTAAGAGAAGACTAACTGGGGTTCCCGTGGGGATCCCGGGTGTCAAAAGGAATAGGACCCTACCCGTGTGGTTTCCGGATGTGAAAAAGAACTGGAACCAACGTAATATGACTGAAATAGTGTCGAAAGTGACGTTAAATCATATTCACTATCCCACCCAAAATGACTATTTGTGCAACATGTGACTCAGTCGAAAAGCACATCAGTATTATATCCCTTCACTCTGAGCATCCTGGTTTCATGCCCTCATTATGCCACAATCACACTGTCACATTGTGTGATGTCACTCCTAGATGAAGTTCATGAATTGAAAGATTTCCTGCATTATTAATCAAAAGTAGTGCGGGATTCCCCAAGGTTTGGTTGAAAGTTTTCAAACTATACTAAATTGGAATATACAGAGAAAGTGATATGGATTTTAGGCATTCAAATCGGACCGATTACTGTATACATGTCTAAAACACGGAGAGATTAACCATGGTTGTCAGAAAATCTCAGAAATTGCGTTGATTTCTATAGAAATAGAGAAACATTCTTCCTCAGTCACTTTCATGTATTTACTCTTAATCTACTTACAGCACGACAGAAGCGAACGATATATACCATATTTCTCAATTTTGATGAGGGTGATGTCCCGTCAAAGCCATTGGATGGTGCAGAAGAGGAACTTCGCAAACGCTTAAAGGAACCTGAAAAGGAGGCAGAAGTTAGAGCGGTGAGGTTGTTTGTAATGATGACATTCTGGACTGTAATCATGGTAACCCAGAGAAAATTTGAAATTCTGGTTTTCTTTCATCAAGGGGCTATTTGAAGTGGAATATTTTGCAGGTATTTCAAATTTTCAGCTGTCTTACAAAGCTTAAAAGTATCCACAGTCTATGTAGTCGAACAGATCATCAGGAGTGTTATCTGTGTAAGTATGCAGAACTTTTGAAGTGTTCACGATATGGTCAAACTAACTCCTCCGGGTGTATATGAGCATATATTCCCATCTGCTGTTTTACTCACATTGTGAAAAGATGGGAATTTGTGTCGAATCTAGTCTACAAATTAGTCAACTTTGAACAAAATTTTGAAGAATCTAAACTGCATCTAAGGTCTTGTCTGTCTGGGCAGTTTTCTGGGCTTCATTGAACTCTATTTTTCTATTGCAGTTGTTTGAGAAACGCCCGATCTGGTCCAAAAATTCCCTTCTTTACCACCTCCCTGGCATTAGTGGGGACAAAATGAAGGTGATCCTACCATTGGTGGCCTATTATTTCTGTACTGGACCCTGGCGATCACTTTGGGTGAAGATAGGCTATGATCCTAGAAAGGACCCTGCAGCAAAAATGTACCAAATGATTGACTTCAGGATTAGGCAACGTAAGTAAACAGTAGTTTGAAATTTGATCAATACTTACTTCATAATATTTAGTTCATAATTGCTTCAATGCATTTTGCTGAGAAGCAACAGGAACTTGATAATGTGATGTCTAGCACTGTAATATCACTTTTCTTTATTGCACCATGTAAACATCCTGTCTGTGTCTTGTGCGCTGTCCTCAGTCTTTTATAGGATTTCTTCTTTGAAGTAGCAGGAACACAACTGGGCTTGTCCTAAGTAAAGGTTATACAACATGGTCTCAAAATCTGCTACTTTTTTGTGCTAAATTGTTGTAGAGGTGATTATATAGACTTGTTTTACATTTTTGTATGTTTTCAAACTGCCCAAGGTTGGAAATAGCAGCAGTAAAGTGCGACAATTTCATGCCCCTTTCAAAACGGCGAAAGCTGTGACCGCTTGACCTGTGACGTCACAACCTGATTATGATCTCGCTCAAATGCCTGTTGTGACGTCAAAATGTCAGCGACATCACGCTAGAACTTCCACAGTTGGGCGAATCTTTCGTAACAACGCCCGACGTCATAGACTATGACGTTTAGGGCGCAATCGTAATCAGGTTGTGACGTCATGCATCAGAGGTCACGGCTCCAATACGTTTTCCCCACATATGTGCTATTCGTGTCCCAAAACCCACTTGGATGACATTATTCGAGAAAAAAATACTAATTTGTTGTTTGGAACACTACTGGGTATGTTTTAATGCAAAGTAGTATAGAGTCATTTGGTATAATCTTTAACATCAATAGAAATTCAAATGTTGTGTACTAATTCTGTATTTACTGATATCTTTTCAAACCACAATTGAAGGTGGAGCAGCTGAAAAGTTGTATATCTCTGGGAAGAGGAGCGTATACAATTATAACCTGCCAAACACGTTAAATCGTACATTTGCTCAGACGGCCAGGATAGAGGTGTCCAAGCTTGGCGAGAACAAAGACACAACCGAACAGGAACAGGCCATCAGGAAAAAACCCAAAATGGAGGTAAACCTATGAATACTGACACCTGATTATACTGACCAACCTCTAAATACTGGCATTATCCAGGGTCCCAATACTGACACCTGATTATACTGACCAACCTCTAAATACTGACATTATCCATGGTCCCAATACTGACACCTGATTATACTGACCAACCTCTAAATACTGGCATTATCCAGGGTCCCAATACTGACACCTGATTATACTGACCAACCTCTAAATACTGGCATTATCCAAGGTCGCAATACTGACACCTGATTATACTGACCAACCTCTAAATACTGACATTATCCATGGTCCCAATACGGACACCTGATTATACTGACCAATCTCTAAATACTGGCATTATCCATGGTCCCAATACTGACACCTGATTATACTGACCAACCTCTAAATACTGGCATTATCCACGGTCCCAATACTGACACCTGATTACACTGACCAACCTCTAAATACTGACATTATCCATGGTCTCAATACTGACACCTGATTATACTGACCAACCTCTAAATACTGGCATTATCCAGGGTCCCAATACTGACACCTGATTATACTGACCAACCTCTAAATACTGGCATTATCCAGGGTCCCAATACTGACACCTGATTATACTGACCAACCTCTAAATACTGGCATTATCCAGGGTCTCAATACTGACACCTGATTATACTGACCAACCTCTGAATACTGACATTATCCAGGGTCCCAATACTGACACCTGATTATACTGACCAACCTCTAAATACTGGCATTATCCAAGGTCCCAATACTGACACCTGATTATACTGACCAACCTCTAAATACTGACATTATCCAGGGTCCCAATACTGACACCTGATTATACTGACCAACCTCTAAATACTGGCATTATCCAGGGTCCCAATACTGACACCTGATTATACTGACCAACCTCTAAATACTGGCATTATCCAGGGTCCCAATACTGACACCTGATTATACTGACCAACCTCTAAATACTGGCATTATCCATGGTCCCAATACTGACACCTGATTATACTGACCAACCTCTAAATACTGGCATTATCCATGGTCCCAATACTGACACCTGATTATACTGACCAACCTCTGAATACTGACATTATCCAGTGTCCCAATACTGACACCTGATTATACTGACCAACCTCTAAATACTGGCATTATCCAGGGTCCCAATACTGATACCTGATTATAATGACCAACCTCTAAATACTGGCATTATCCAGGGTCCCAATACTAACACCTGATTATACTGACCAACCTCTAAATACTGGCATTATCCAAGGTCCCAATACTGACATCTGATTATACTGACCAACCTCTAAATACTGACATTATCCATGGTCCCAATACTGACACCTGATTATACTGACCAACCTCTAAATACTGGCATTATCCAGGGTCCCAATACTGACACCTGATTATACTGACCAACCTCTAAATACTGGCATTATCCAGGGTCCCAATATTGACACCTGATTATACTGACCAACCTCTAAATACTGGCATTATCCAGGGTCCCAATATTGACACCTGATTATACTTTTGGTAACCTCTAAATACTGGCATTATCCAGGGTCCCAATACTGACACCTGATTATACTGACCAACCTCTAAATACTGGCATTATCCAGGGTCCCAATACTGACACCTGATTATACTGACCAACCTCTAAATACTGGCATTATCCAGGGTCCCAATATTGACACCTGATTATACTGACCAACCTCTAAATACTGGCATTATCCAGGGTCCCAATATTGACACCTGATTATACTGACCAACCTCCAAATACTGGCATTATGCAGGGTCCCAATAGTTTAATGTGAAATATTTTGAACCTAGCTCAACCAGATCCTGTGAAAAGTGACACTATAACCTGGACTCAAGCATGGTCAGTTCACGCAAGTTTCACTGTGTGTATTTTCATAGTGAGGGGAGTGCTAAAGTCATGCACGTGGGAAAATCAACCAGAACTTAACCTCCCATAATTCATTTTCTGCATATCTCCAGGTCAAGAACTCAAAAGCATCCATCAACCCATCTGCAGCATGTTCCACTCTATGTCTGGAGTTAACTCAGTGGAGTAAGGCCATTGTTACTTGATTGGTTATTTAGCATGACCAGCCCTCATCTATATTTTGAGGGCAAATAATTAAAATAGATGAGTGATTTACGATTTCATGAGTAAAACTTACTCATTTTCTTCATATTCATTTAAGCTTTTGCAATTTAATAATTAACAATAAATAATTATAGCGTCTAGAATGTGTATTTAAAGAATCAAGGTCATGCTAAACAACCAATCAAGTGACATCGTCCTAAGAGACATCAAAGATCACCCCAGCTAGCTTGACCCTTTCGAACAATATTAAACATGTCAACTTGCAGGATCCTAAAACTTGAACAACATACAATATTAAAACAACAGGTTAACAATTTTAATCAGAACAGCTGAATGCATCCCGAGGTCATGCTTCTCTGGAGATGACACCATCATGAATGTGTTCTCTGTATTAAATTGATTACCCAACAGGTTACTTTGGCCTCACCTCCCCTCATCAACTCGATATGATGTTATGGACCAGCCAAATGACATTTTCTGTAACTCTAATTAACTCAAGTTTCCATATGGTCAGGGGGGGCTTCAGTGGCACTTTGCTGGTGACCGCTAGCTCCACACCGCTGAACCAGCACAGGAGCCCAGCTGGACCATGTGTGGAAGTTTGTCAGTTACTTGCCAATGGGGGTGGTTCTCTCTGGGTACCATACTCCGGCTTCCTCCACCAACCAAACTGACTGTCACCATATGAGTGAAACAAACTTGAGTGTGACATTAAGCCAAATCCCCCCCCCCCCCCCCCCTCCATATATGGTCATGTCAAAAGTGCTGCTGATGTACTTTTGAAACTCAGATTTTAGACTGTGGTGATTCCTCCTCTAATAATTCAATCACAGGAAGTGAAATTTCCCACTACAAAATCAAATTTATTAGAACAAGTTGACAAAATGGTAAAAAATCATGCAGATGGTCCATTATTTCTTTGTTATTTCAATGATTTTAGAGAGCGATCAAATTTATTAGACAGCAGATTGAATTTTTGCGCCAAAATTAGGGATGATTGAATTTTGATAGGGCGATTGAATTATTAGAGGGATTACCAAACCTTTCAAGTCGTTCAGTTTGTATTTGATGGACAATTCTCTAGTTTGATCCTCGTATTCACATATTTTCAGGAGTCGAGGTTTGTGTACAGACCAGATGTGCTGCCTCCATATCGCTGTATGTTCTATCAGGCGTGTGACATACTAGAAGATGAATGCCAGAAACTCATCAGACAGAATGATGGAATGGTCAGATTTTAATCCTTTAACTGTATATATGGTCTGATTTTCTTGCGAAATGTTCTTGATATTTCCAGAAGTTCGAAGATAAAACTAACATAAATGAATCTGCCAACTTTTTTTCATGCAAGTTGCTGAATTATTGTGAATGGCCTAACTGAAAACATTTCCCATTTCTTGAATACAAATACATTTGGTGGGTTGATCCATATTGTGGAAGTGGTAAGTGAATAATACATTCTTAATACAGGCATATGACATGTACAGTCAATCCTTGTTATAAGGACAACATGTGTCCCAGGTAAGTTTGTCATTCCAGTCAAACCTGTGAATACTGACATCCTGGTAAACCGATGAACCTCTAAATACCGACATTATTCATTGTCCCAATACTTAAATTTAAGGTATTTTGAACCTTGATAAACCAGAACCCTGTCAAAACTGACAGTATCATCTGGCCCCAAGCATGGTCAGTATATACAGGTTTCACTGTAAAATGATCCTGTCTTGATCCTCTGTATTAAAGTATTGTATGGTTGAGATATAGTCGATCAACAGTCGTACACACGATAACTGATCTGAATAAATTCTATATACAGACAATGCAGCAACATACACATGTAACTTCAGTGTTGATAACAGGGAAATCTATCTCGTAAAATGAATAAGATGGAATTCTGAAGCCTATTCTAATATATACCAGCAGTAGATGTGCTGCACTGCGGTGGCCTGATAGTTATAGTATCTGCCTCATAAGTGGAAGGTACAATCCCCGGCTGGATCATACCAAGGAATTGAAAAATGGAACTTGTTGCTTCGTCGCTTATGCTCAGCATTAAGAGGATAGAACAAGGACAGGTTCACTCTGAGTCAGAAAAACTTGTATAATGTGACTGTGCAGTGTATCATGTCTGCCTATGACAGCTCTGTAAAAATGTGAGCATTAGAATTGCTCTCTAACTCTGTCCTGATATAACTGAAAACTTACTGAAACTGATGTTAAACGTAACTCGTGCAGTAGTAGATAGCTCTTACTATGATACGTTTGTGAGAGAACCATTATACTTGAGGTCTTGTTTCTTTCCACAGGAGACAGAATGTACAGAGAGGGATGGTTGGTGTATCCGCGACATCGGGATGAAATGTCGTGCCATAATGTACAAACACTTCAATAAACTAGTTCATAGAGAGGAAAATGTGCTCACTGCTGAATTAGGTCAGCACCTTGTTTATTTTGTTTCTGATATGGCAGAGAATGGTATTTATGGCTTGTTGATGTATTAATTATTGCTAATTTTAACAAGTTTCTGACAGTCACTTAATCCTCGTGAGCATATCCCATTGGGTTGAATATAAAACTGTTTTCAGCAATTTCAGTCATGTTGTTCTCATGAGCATAGCCCAGTGGCTTCAATATCAGCAGGTAGTTATCACAGTTGGTGTTACATGTTTGAAAATAAGAATACCAATTTAGATATTTTATTTTAACTCCTGGTAAAAAACTAATCGAACTGGGTTGAACTACATGTAAATAAACAAAAATATACATATTCCTACTTCGAAATATATACTCTAACATTATTGATTGATGAATCACCCAATGAAACCATATTTATGACCTGTTAATATTTGATGTGATAAGATACATTCTATCTTTTTGCAACCAAGAGGTAGATTTCAATCAAATAATTGACCAAGCAAATCCCGCTAGTTAAGTGAAAGAGATTACACATCATCATACATCTCTCTCATAATACAAACAAAAGCAAAACAGGATAATGACAATTGTGTGCAGCACGATGAGGCCTGCCTCAATTGAAATATCTTTAACCCTACCATGCACCGTCTGTCCCTCTTGAATTGCCCCCTCCCCCACCCTTGTTTATTTTCTTTGGGGTAGAGAACTGAAACTTTCCATACTATATATTGGGTCAGGCGCTACAAGCAACCCTAAAGTAGTTTTAAAAGCTGCATCACCAATTCCCTTCTTACTGTATCCATGGTAACATTGAAGTTTTCTGAGATTAGCCTTGTACCTGTATTCAGACAATAATTGCAGCCATTTTAACCATGCTACCTTCAACTGATCTTACAGAGGCTGGCAAACAGTCTGATGCTGACAGTGACAAGGATTTTGAAGAAGATGAACCAATGGAAGCTGAGTTTGCATCAGATGATGAAACCAATGAGATGGAAACCGAGATATTAGAGGCTGTCTGATTGGTCAAACATGTATTTTGTGGAATTGTTCTAAATTTAAAGCATCATGATGATGAAGGTTATGAGATGGACGTACAAACTTGGAAATAATTGTATGCATGCCTATATTGTGTATTGTTCTTCATATACTTATTTGGTGTCTCTGGCAAAAATCTCCAAGAAAACTGGAGGATGAAAGTGGGTGCTAGCTGCTATGGGAAAACACTACCCACACTGCAGGAGCCTGTTTTGCTAAATTGCACAAATTTCTGCTCAATGAACCTAATCTAGCCTAAACAGGTCTCAATCGACCTAAACACAGTCTCTTTTGGATAAACAAATCTGTCCAGAAAGTGTTTAGCCAGTTTAATCTGATCTACAGGCAAATAAAGCTAACTTTTCTCAACACTCCAGGCTAGCAGATTTCCTGGCTAAACAGTATTAACACTGTCAGCCCACATGTCAATCATGTCCTTGAAGTGGTGGAGACCTCTGTTAATGACCACAGAATAGCAACCACATGTACAAATATGTTGAAGTCAAAGGATTTGTTAGCTCAACAATTTGACTAACACTTGCATGGATCTATTTTATGAATTTCATATATCTACAGAACCAACTATACATTTCAAATTAATTCATATGAACTGTGATTCTAGGAATTTGATTTGTTCTCATATGCAAAGGATGTGAGAAATACTACATAGGTGAAACAGGTGATACAGACCAACAGCCTAATGTGATTATATTTGATGAAGTAGATTTGACTGAGCTGGGAAGTTCACCACAGAAACCACTTAATAATCAGACTGCAAAATGGTTCTCTGAACTTTTGGTTGCATGATGTCCATGTAGTGAAGCACAATTTATTTACCTGAATTAATTCAGGTGAAAACTTCACAGAATATCTGTTCCTGCCCGCCAAGATTTAAAGTGAATGCAGAGCTTTTATGGAGATATACTTGTGAAAGTTGTGGAATTCTGTGGAATATTCTCAACTCAATTGTAAACTGGATTTTTTGTTAGTTCCATGCAGAAATTTTATACGATTGATGATCAAGTTATTAATTCATGTAAATTATTCTATACATAAATTGTACTTCACAACATCATGGGCATCATGCAACAAAAAGTTCAGAGTGGGCCTACCATTCTGCAGTCTGATCATTAAGTGGTTTCTGTGGTGAACTGCTTAGTTCACAGCTCAGTCACATCTACATGTACTTTATCAAATATAATCACATCAGCTATATAGGCTGTTGGTCTGTATCTCCTGTTTCACCTATGTATTATTTCCCACATCCCTTGCATATGAGAACATAAATCAAATTCCTAGAATCACAATTCACATTTGAATTCATTGGAAACAAATAATTCATTCTGTAGATATATGGAATTCATAAAATAGATGCAAGCGTTTGTCAAATTATTGAGTTAACAAATCCTATGATTTTTACCCCTCGGCCAATTTTGGCCATGGGGTTTTGTCGTCCGTACGTGAGCGAGATAGCCGGAAAACGGTTCCACTGAAGAATTCCAAATTTGGTATGCTTATTTACCTAGTCAAGGACCAGAAGCCTATTGAATTGAGACCTGATCGGGTGAAAACCTTGGTGGCCATCTTTAATTTTATGCAAAATGGATAATGATCCTTATCTCGGAAACCATTCGACTGTTCAATACGAAAGTTGGTATACATCATCGCTACATCAAGCAACTTTCAATGAATTACCAAACCGGCTTTTCTGATTAGCTGGAAATCCTGGAGGCCATCTTTAATTTATGCGAAATCGATAATGATACATATCTCTGTTACCATTCACTTATTTTATATGAAAGTTGGTATACATCATCGATACATCCAGTTACTTTGAATCGGGACCTGATTGACCGAAAACCTTGGTGGCCATCTTTAATTTATGCAAAAACTTTAATGATATATATCTCTGATACCATTTGAGTGTTCTATACCAAACTTGGTATACATCATCGATGTATCAAGAGACTTGCAATGAATAACCACATCAGTTCCTCTGAGTGGAGGGAAGGATGGGCGGCCATCTTTAATTTATGCAAAATCATTAATGATCTTGTTCTCTGATACCGTTCAAGTGCTCAATGTAAAATTTGGTATACATCATCGATGCATCAAGAGACTTACGAAAAATGACAGTTCTGGTTTCTCTGATTGGGCGGAAACCTTGGTGGCCATCTTTAATTTATGCAAAATCTTTAATGGTGTATATCTCTGATACCATTTCAGTGTTCTATACGAAACTTGGTATACAGCATCAAGAGACTTTCAATGAATAACCACATCAGTTTCTCTGAGTGGCGGGAAGGTTGGGCGGCCATCTTTAATTTATGCGAAATCATTAATGATCTCTATCTCTAATACCGTTCAAATGCTCGATGTAAAATTTGGTATACCGTACATCATTGATGCATCAGGAAACTTATGTAATGAACCGGTTTCTCGGATTGAATGGAAAACTTAGGGGTCATTTCTAATTGCAAAATTTTGGATAATCTGTATATTTATGACTTGACTGCTTGGTGTTCCTGACATCTTGGTTCAAATTGAATACATTATGAATGTACCCAGAGCCGAGGGGTTTTCAGATGCGCAGCTTCGTATTTTTTTATCCCGTCATAAAATTTGCACATCTGGTTTCTATTCTGTGGTCATTAACAGAGGTCTCCACTACTTCAAGGACATGATTGACAGGGGAACCACATGTGAGCTGACAGTGTTAATACTGTTTAGCCAGGAAATCTGGTGGCCTGCAGTGTTGAGAAAAGTTAGCTTGATTTGCTGGCAGATCAGCCTAAACTGGCTAAATGCTTTCTGGACAGATTTGTTTATCCAAAAGAGACTGTGTTTAGGTCGATTGAGACCTGTTTAGGCTAGGTTAGGGTTCAGTGAGCAGAAATTTGTGCAGTTTAGCAAAACAGGCTCCTGTAGTGCCAGTTACACAAAAGGCAGAAGCATTCAGTTATTCTGATTATGATCCTACCATTGAAATTCTAATCATTGTCTAATTATGGGAAATAAAATAAATTTTCTCGAATAATCAGTTTGTGTGAGTGATATTGAGTTTATAGAAAACCTGAAGGTCCTTTATCAGCCCTGAAAAGCTGTATCAATGAATGCCTGACCTTGCAGCATTAATAATGGATAGCCCATGTATGACTGAAAAAGTCTTTATTACGTGTCCGACAGTCGGAATTATAATGTTAAATCCTTGCACAACAGCTACATGTAAATAATGTTGGTAACAAGATCAGCCCTTGTATCAGTATTTTGTACTCGTTTTTGGACTGCAACAATGCGCCGTGTATATTCATGAGCCTCTTTCTTCTGAATGCTCGCTGCTGCTTTATACTTCCCCACTAATCCCGCTTCTTCAGAATGGTTTATGAGTAACATGTCATAGCCAACCACACAGATATATATTCAGGTCTGAACATGATGGACTTGGCAATCTATTCTCAGAAGTGTACAGACTGTTCATGTAATGATTAACCCTTTGGTCTGTGTAACACTTGACAATTCAGCTTTCCATCTAAAAAACTGAAAGAAGAAAGATGGAAACCTCCACACCGCACCCATATTCCGGTTTTCCATCTCGCAGAATTCAAATTAATTAATTCAATGATTAACCCTTTGGTCTGTGTAACACTTGACAATTCAGCTTTCCATCTAAAAAAGAAGAAAGATGGAAACCTCCACACCGCACCCATATTCCAGGTTTCCATCTCACAGAATTCAAAGTTGGAAGATGGAAAGCTTGACATCGCTCCTATATTCCAACTCTCCATTTGCAAAATTGAATACAGAAAGATGGAAAGCTCGACATCATAAAATTGACAGCTTTTTTCTCTTGAAAAGTTTTATGATTTGATAATCAGAGTAAGATAGGATCTAACATATGTGATAAGTTTTGGTTTCTCCAGTCAAAGATACACTCGGGCATATATTAACACCCCTAAGGCTCGTGCCTGTTTATCATCATGAGAATGGTTAAGTATGACTTCGCAGTGTTATGGACTGTCTTAGTGTTTTGATCTTTGTCGTCCCTTTCGGCCTGAGACCTGATGACGTTCTGTCTCAATTCTATCGTATGAGGCAATTATGTATGTCCATGATATACGGCAGGCAGATCATAATAATGATTTTCAATTACCCTGTCACCTCCCTCTGTCATGTCTGTAACATATCAATTTCATTGCCAATGTGAAATCCCTTGACTGGCAAACCCGGACGAACATGTCCTGTGATCTTTAATTTGGTGTGTCGAGTTACACACAGGACTTCACGCCTTGTGGCACCTGTATGCTGTATTGACAAAATTAATCACAATTCATCACTTATATAATGCCATAGAATGGTACAAAATATGTCAACAGGGTTTAGGTCTAGTAGCGTTTTATAAGGCACATGTCCAGGGACTATACAAGTTTTTATCCAAATATTGAGTTTATTACACGACAACAGCCAGAATAACGGACGTATGAAATTTGTTATTACTATGATTTGTTTATTTCAATATTTGGGCCAAATTTTGTAAGAAAACGGGAGCACCAGTATTTTGCATCTTCAGTTTATCATGGTAATTTCTACGTCCCCAGATTCAAAGTGGGAACATAGAAATTGGCTTGATAAAATGAAGATGGTATTTTGTTGCAGGTTATTCTATTCGGCAAAAACTTGGAACTTCTTAATAAAATAAAACGTTTGAATATGGAGGCTCATTTTATAAAACGAAAAAAAAAAATCAAACTGGGATAACTTTATAACTGTCAATCTCACAACCAATATATTAGCATATTTGAAAATCCCAGAGAAATAAGCTTCCAATAATATGTACCTGTATGTTGATCATCTTCATAGTTCTTACAATAGACATTTGTCAATGGATGTGTGGAAATCTGCTCCGGTGGGATAATGAGCTTTCCTCCGCCCCCCCCCTGTTGGTTTTTTAGGTTGTATCTCCGGAACGACAAAAAATAGAGAGCTGAAACTCCGTGACTTTTTCGATTATCATATTGGGGTTATTTTGAGCCTATTTGCATGACCCCCCGAGAAAAGGATCATGGGTAAATTAAAAATGGCGGCCATGTGGGGGTACCAGAAAAGTGATGTTTTCGCCATATTTCTTCAAAAATTTGTCCCCCCTCCCTCCCTCCCTTCCCACATTAACCCTTCCAGGCCTGGGGGGGGGCCAAAATGCCCTTCTACCAAACTTTCTGCAATATCTCTGAAACGCCAAAAAATGGACAGCTGAAACATTCGTGACGTTATAGGGTATCGTATTGGGGTCATTTTGAGCCTATTGCATAACCCCACGAGCAGAGGATCATGGGGAAATTCAAAATGGCGGCCATGTGGGGGTACCAGAAAAAGTTATGCTTTCGTCATATTTCTTCAAATTTTTGCTTTTCTCTACGGAAAAAGGGGTAAAACTTATTTTATTTCATATTAGATTATTATTTACTAATTTATCATGCAGTTTTTGCGAAGAAAAAACAAAAATAAATCGTCCAAAAATGCTCTCTTCGAGAATGACGTCAACAGTGACGTCATCATGGCGGCTATCTTAGCGAAAATATATAGGAGGGGCACTTTCCGCCCCCAGGCTGCGGTACACCCCAAATCGCCCAGGCCAGATAGGGTTAATTTAGTCGATCGGAAAGTCAATTGCAACTTCAAATTGACCCCTGACCCCAAATGCAACCGAGTGTCAGCCATAGTATTTGGTCATTATTTCCTACAGGCTGTACTACCAACTCGAATTGTTAATCAAAACGTTTTCAATAATAATTTTTCGTTTCATTTTCATGTATTTCTGAGGTGAATCTGCTTTTATATGGAGGTAATTTCGCTTCAGTAATGTTAAACAATAGTTATAATAGATAACTACTTTGTTTATTAGTTGGTGACGTTTGCTGTTGTTACTAACACCATTTTCAAACCACAACAGAATGTCACCAGCTAATAAACAAAGAAGTTATCAATAGCGGTAATTACCCCCGGGCAAACGTCGGCGTCGTATGTCCGTCCATCTTTCTTGTGGACACGATATCTCAAGATGGATTGTAGCCAGGCACTAATTCTTAACCGGTATGCATCTGTTGAAGGATCAGAAGCCTATTGAAAATTACTGGAACTGACCTATTTGATCAAGGTCAAATTCTAGTATTTGCCACATTTTTTGAAGGATTAAAGCCAGCGTCTCCAAATTCAAATTACATATGCAAAAAATGGTGATTGACTAGAAGCCCACGTCAGTTGACTGACCTTGACCTACATTTTCAAGGTCATATACTGTTCATTTTGATATAACGTGGAGAAATATAGCTCACGTTTAAAACTAAAGTGTTGAAACTTACTCGTAAAGTGTTGAAATAACCCTTTAAGTGTGTCCACAGGGACTGCTCGTTAAGTGCTGTCCCTGTGGACACACTTAAAGGGTTATTTCAAAACTTTACGATTGAGTTTCAACACTTTAGTTTTAAGCGTGTAGGTTTTCGAAATTAATACTATGTACGCACCTGGCAATGGTCCAGAGGTCTGCTTAAGAGGACTGACTTTACCCGATCTTATCCAGGTCAGATTCTAGATTTAGTCTATTTAGTACAGTATTTAATGACGGATTATATCTATACATTGTCCAAATTTATACCATATATGCCTGAACCTGAACTCGATTGAATATCACTGACCTTGACCTATTTTCTGAAGGTCAAACTCTATAGGTTAAGTCTAAGATCTCTGAATTCATGTTCCATATGCAATTAAGTTACTCACTAAAAAACGTTGAGTGAAATTTACTTACCCAAGTAAGGGTGGAAATTGAACTTACCCAAGTAAGGGTGGAAATTGATCCTACTCAATACTAACTGGAGTTACTTTTCACTCAACTCGAGTTAAATGCACTCGACTTGAGTGACATTCACTCAAGCATGTAGTGGAAAAGTTGAGTGAAAAGTAACTCAAGTTGAGTGGAAAGTATCTGAAGTTATAGTGAAGGTACATTTCACTCAAACTTCATGAAAAAGTTCACTCAAAGTTTTTTTAGATTAGAATAGACCAGAAAATTGTTTGAAGCTCACTGAGTTTGATCTATATTTCCAAGATCAAATTACTTGATTTGGTTATGAGCTTTATAGAAGAGTATATTTAGAGCTAAGAATTCTGTCATGCTCTACCGGAACCTCAGTCAAAATTTATCCCATCAATTAAGACTTTGGCAAAAGCTGACGTGGCTCAACTTCCAATGTATTTCTAATATGAGAGAACTGCAGTCAACCCCACTGGGTTTCATTTTTGTTCCTACATGATGTCAAAGTTTTAAAAATACATCTTATGCAATGCATGCTTGCTGAGTGTAGACTATAACTGATAGGCGAGGGGTATTGTAGCCCATTGGCTATTTTTAACTTCAGCGGAACATCATCCGCTAATAAACAAAGGTGTTGTTATCAATAATAATTTGTTTGGTTTACTATAGTAGTTTTCTATATGCCTCTCAAAGAACTTTAGTAATGTTGTTTACGAAGCATACATGCAGATCAATTTGATGGGGGTATGCGTATGTATCCCGTATATACTAAATGTATTTAGTGTTTTATTTCTTTTTACCTGAGAATACGTAAATTAATCACTAATTCTGCGAGGGCCTTAGGCCTGGTTGTACAGTCGCATCTTTTAGTCGCCCATTTGCGACGGGCAATCCGACTTGTATTTGACATAGGACAGTTAAAGTTAATGTTGTCGAGTCCTAGATTTGACCCTAGATACAGTGTTCCACCCATGCCAAATTGTTTCATTGACGCACAACCGCTATGATCAAGGGATAACAATAGTTTTTGAGAGGAAATACATAACGCGTTATCTGTCCAGATAAATGTCAATTCTAAACGTATCCTCCAATTACCATTCACCTCGGTTCGGCTTTTTTCCTGACCTGCGCTATTTGCAAAGACGCGGTGTATTAAATCTCATAAGTGCAACAATTTTCCAATGTCTGGAATCGTGATCATGACGGTATTAACAGTATGTTTAAGTCTCTATGTTCAAGTTCATGTCTAGACAAAGTTGTGCAGTATCCGTGAAGTAAACATCAAATTGAAATGGGAGAATTTGTCGTGATTTGTTACAAGTAGGTACCCCCGCCCCTGCCCCTCCCCTCTCTGTCCTTCCCCGTCGTGATATAGCTGGAAAAAATATTGAAAGCGACGTTAAATTCTATCGACTCACTCACTGATATGCCATCTCGGGTTTAGAGTGACCAATGCCCATTCAATAGGCGATATTACTGTTATTTTAGCCCCTAATGCCGTGGAAATGCCCATTCCCGCACCAGGCTAAATAGGGTTAAGTCTCCTACCATTCACGTGTTCACAACTTGTTCGACATGTTACTCTACAAGTCCATTCATTATCGAGTGAAGGTTCAAGGAAATTTCTGCAACAAAACATGTGCAATGTATTCAACACTGGAAATAACTCTTTCAGTTTCGTCACTTCTGTGTAACACCAAAGAAATGTTATGGTAATTAAGCTGTCGTTCTCACGCTCCGGGTTATAAACATTCGTTTTGACTATCATGACTTTTGAATTTCAGACATAGCATTGGTCGATGGTTGATTTAATACGATTAATATTATTATAATTCCAACAATAAGTAAAAAGACGTTCAGGTCACTGTGCCAGTCAGCTGTGTGTTCCGTTTAACCACTCTTTCCTATTAGTATTCCATTTGCGAAGAACGGACAAGATTCCTTTTGGGGTGCATTCCACTGCCAGGGAAACCATTGTGTATTACTGTAGACTCGTACCTAACCTTTCCATTTTTTTTACGTGATCCGGGGTTCGTCCCAGTAACATACACGGCCAAAACCATCTGGTCGCTACTGCGACCCAGCAAGTTTATTTTGAGGCGTATTCGACCTTTTGGGTTACTCATCTCGTTCAAAAAAATACTGCGTCCAAAATCGTGTAATATTTATTCCGAACCAAGTATATTGGGTCGAATTCATTTCATCCGATTGACCTGGGGAGTCGTACACAACGCAGGTCATGGGATTGAGCTGGGAAGTCGCTGTGCACACCGTAGGTCATTGGATTGACCAAGGAAGTTGTTGTGCACACCGCAGGTCATTGGATTGACCTGGGAAGTAGTTGTGCACATCGCAGGTCATTGGATAGACCTGGGAAGTAGTTGTGCACACCGCAGGTCATAGAAAAAATTGAGAGCCTCAGCTTCACCCGAGTGACCTGGGGAGTCGTACATCCCGCAGGTCATAGGATTGACCCGGGAAGTTGTGCACAACGCAGGTCATGAGATTGACCTCGGAAGTTGTGCACACCGCAGGTCATGGGATTGACCTGGGCAGCTGTTGTGCCCACCGCAGGTCATGGGATTGACATGGGCAGTTGTTGTGCACATCACAGGTCATGGGATTGACCTGGGAAGTTGTTGTGCACACCGCAGGTCATGGGATTGACCTGGGCAGTTGTTGTACACACCACAGGTCATGGGATTGACCTGGGAAGAACGTAGGTCATGGGATTGACCTGGGAAGTTGTTGTGCACACCGCAGGTCATGAGATTGACCTGGGCAGTTGTTGTACACACCGCAGGTCGTGGGATTGACCTGGGAAGATGTTGTGCACACCACAGGTCATGGGATTGACCTGGGCAGTTGTTGTGCACATCACAGGTCATGGCATTGACCTGGGAAGTTGTTGTGCACACCGCAGGTCATGGGATTGACCTGGGCAGTTGTGCACACCACAGGTCATGGGATTGACCTGGGAAGAACGTAGGTCATGGGATTGACCTGGGAAGTTGTTTTGCACACCGCAGGTCATGAGATTGACCTGGGCAGTTGTTGTACACACCGCAGGTCGTGGGATTGACCTGGGAAGATGTTGTGCACACCACAGGTCATGGGATTGACCTGGGAAGATGTTGTGCACACCACAGGTCGTGGGATTGACCTGGGAAGATGTTGTGCACACCACAGGTCATGGGATTGACCTGGGAAGATGTTGTGCACACCACAGGTCGTGGGATTGACCTGGGAAGATGTTGTGCACACCACCGGTCACGGGAAAGCGTGTTGAAAGCGACGATTAATCATATTCACTCACTCACCCCCACCCAAACGACGTGATATGACTGAAATATTGTTTAAAGTGACGTTAAGTAATATTTAATCATTCATGCCTGATGGATAAGAATGTCCTGGTGATTACTGTCCCTTTTCATATCCTTTTCTATTGCAATCAAGGACGGAAGTTAGAAGATAGGGGACGGGCACTCTTAGCCACGGGACATTCTTAGCCTCCACACCGGCCCTAGGATTTTGGCTTGAATATAATTCGACTCAAGATTATTAGGTCGAAGTAATCTTTTCTCCATATCTGTCAACCCAATAGTTTTTGACCAAGTACTATTTAAAGAAAGACCTTGCTGAATCACTTGTTTCTGCCAAATTCAGAAAAAAATGCCCTGAAATTCACAATTAGAAGTATTGGGTGTACACGTGACAGATCCGAAATGTTGGATCAAGATGTTTGTTTTGCTTCGTCTCGTCTGTAGTCGGACATATATTGGGTCAAAGTGACCGAACATTTCTGAGAGTGCTCTGTAAACGCGATGAAATTCCGGAATTCATCACATTCGCGCTCTGGTACACTGCGTAAAATCTGAGTTAAAGCCATTTAAGCACCAATAATATATGTTGAAATCAACGTGATTCTTCTGGATGTGTTCATTTCAGCACAAACGACTTGCATATAAGCCATTTAACGCAGAATTGTGTTGAAAACTTTTGATTTTCTTCTATTTCGCACATTGGAAACGATTTCTTATTCTGCTTTCGAATAACTGCTTGATTTAGGCGGTTTCATTTGTAGCGGACATGAAATGAGAAATGCCGGGTAAATAGTTGGCAGGGTACGAGTCTGTCCTACTTCATTCTTAAAAATCAATAGAATGAAGTATTTCCTGTTGCTTTCAAATCCTCACCGACAGACTGAGGTTATGTCAAAAATATTTCCGTTACAATAGATGGCCCGACGTGACCCACAGATTAAACTAACCATGAATAAGTGATTCTAGGGTTCAAAGGTTGGTCTTTCAAAAGTTTCCCAGAAAAGGTTGATAACAAACACGTTTAAACACACTCAATACAATAAGATTTCAGCATGTTAGGACTTGAGGCGGAATCCCGCGAATCTAACTATTTCCTTCAAATTATTTTCTAAATTACAAAGAGTGGCAAGGAAATTACACGCATAGGCCTAACTCTAATGGGTCGAGTACGATTCGTACTAAATTGACCGAAATTATATTCCGATTACATATATTACACAATTGACGCATCGTATAGTTTATCTAAATATTAGACCCTGGCTAATAATCCTCCAACTGCGGTTGCTCCTTGACCGCTAAACGTTCCATTGTTCCATCTGCGATACAACTGATATTTCTTAATTTCGATTCTAATGTACTGTGTATATGCAACCTCGATATATTTATGTCGAAGCTATATATGGCTGCAAAAACTTTCATTTTCCTCGTTCTGTTCGTCTGCTCGACGTTTTGTTGAACATCCGATGTGTACGCTGTTTATGCACGACTCCATGTCTGCGGACGACCTGTATCTGTACACGCCCTGTGTCCACATCCATCTATTCATCACGCGGGTGGGTGGTGGGTGCCCTTGGGCACAGGTTCCTGCACAGGGGCTCGTTACCGTTGTTAATTGGTTAATTAGGTTGATTACAGGGGGGGGGGGATGTCGAGGTAGAGCATTTATTCCCTACCTCGACCCCTCCCTCTGTAATCAACCTAATTAATCAATTAACAACAGTAACGAGCCCCTGTGGGTTCCTGTTGCTTCAATGCATTTTGCTGAGAAGCAAAAGGAACTTGATAGTGTGGTGTCTAGCACTGTAATTGCACTTGTGTTTATTGCACCAATGTAAGCCTCCTGTCTGTGTCTTGTTGGCTGTCGATCCTCAGTGTTTTATAGGGTAGATGGCGGGGTTTTTGTTCCATGTTGCTTTCAAGATTTGCTTCTTGAAGCAATAGGAACGCAACTTGGCTGGGTGGTGCCGGTATGACTGAAATATTGTTGAAAGCGACGTTAAACTTATCTCACACACGCCCTGTGTTCTGTACAACAATACCAGCGATTCTGGAAGACCTCTCTTTGTTAATATTGTGTGCACACGTCATCTGTCTGCACGCGACCAATGAATAGATAGTTAGATCTGCGCACGTCTTATGTCTGAACACGTCATGTGACTGAAATAATGTTGAAAGCGACGTTAAATCCTATTCATTCACTCACGCCACGTGTCTCTGTATACACGTTTCCTGTATTGAACGCATACGACGTATCGTATGTCTGGCGGATCCCTGTCTACATACGTCCGTCTGTTCGTATGGAGATCTGTGGGCATCCTGTGGCTGAACTCAACCTCACGTGTCCTATGACCGCAATCGACATGTTTGTAGACGACCTACTTCCTGTCTGCACGCGATCTACATATGCATAATACGTTCGTTTATAACCGACCCAAGTCGGCACACGACATATGGCTGCCTACAACGTTACATATGCAGCATCTCGTTGCTGAACATGGCAGGTTCTACCAAGCAATGTGCCCACCATGTCCTATATCTGCATACTAGATTTGTTTACTTCCGACATATGTCCGAACGCGACTTCACACGACCGAATTCGACAAACATGTATAATCTACGGACTGCATATTTTACACGACCTCAAGACCTCGTTTAGTATTGTTTTTTTGCCGATCCACCTATATAGGTAGTGCCACCTGAGGCATAAAGCGCGGCGCGCACTGGAGCTATCTGCTTGGCCAAGGATATGTGACGACAATACCTGAATAACTCTCTTGTGTGTGAATGTAATCAAGTTTTTTTCAATCCAAAACCTGCCATATCAGATTATTCTAGAAGATTACATACTGAAATATCAGCCTCGAAAAAATTGCGATGCTCCGTTGTATAAAAATGGAGATATGGTTAATTAAAATGTGCTCCTCGGCTTGATTTGGTATTTTTGAGGCATTTACAGTGAGGATTTTCTCTTATAGCAAAAATATGACACCTCGAACCAAAACAATTTTGTCACACAATATATTAGGAAGTTTGTTTATTGGAAAGAACCACTAATGGTTTTGGTTTGAGCTGTCATATTTTTGCTACAGGAGAAAACCCTTCATGAAAATACCCCAAAATACCAAAATAAGACCGGGAGCACATTTTGATCAATCATATCTCCATTTTTATGCAACTGAACATCTCAGTATTTTTCGAAGGGGATATTTCAGTGTGTAATCTTCAAGAAAAATGTTATTTGGCAGGTTTTGGAGTGAAAAAAAATCGGCTTTATTACCGTGACACACAAAGGAGTTAGTCGTATGTAAACGTAACATATCCTTTAATTCGTGCACGATGGCGTAAGCAGATGGCTTCCGTGTGAGGGCAACTTTATGAAAGTTTTTGGTCATTCGTGTCCTAAAGGCAAATATCCAACGTGTTTGATAATTTTGGACACGCGTGGAAGAAATCTTACAGTGTGCGCTGAACGAAAGCTATATGTGCTTACGCCTTTTTGTTAGAGCGCATGCGTGAACCGGTGTGATGGATAAGAATGTCCTGGTGATTAGTGTCTCTTTTCAGATCCTTTTGCTATTAGAACCAATGACGGACACTTGCCCCCAATGTGGAGAAAAGTGTCCTAACTGGGTTAGAAGATAGGAGCCGGACACTCTTAGCCACCGGACATTCTTAGCCTCCACGCCGGCATTTAGCCGGCATTTAATTGCGTTTTTTCATCGATGGGAATATGCGCGCCGAAGGACAATGAAAAAAATTGAGTTATAGTGAATAAATATTGAGTTTAGTTTCCAAATAAAAATGTGGAATTGTCGTGACAAATTATCGAGCAAAATCGTTGATGCCGCTGCAACTCACGAGTTCTACCGTAGAAGTTAGCGCTTACTTGCTTGGGCAAGTAAAAATGGGCACGGACAAGCGCAACGTTCATGAAGTTAGCGGCCCGCGTTGACAAGCACACGTTTCTTCGGATTAAAATACTCACTAGAAAGGTTTATTCATCTTGGATTCTTTGAAATAAAATAGTGCGGTAAGGGGATAATAATCATTTTCATGTGACCACGCCGTCGGTTCACGCATGCGCTCTAACAAAAAGGCGAAAGCACATAGCTTTCGTTCAGCGCACACTGTAAGATTTCTTCCACGCGTGTCCAAAATTATCGAACACGTTGGATATTTCCCTTTTGGACACGAATGACCTAAAACTTTAATAAAGCTGCCCGCACAGGAAGCTCTCTGCTTACGCCATCGTGCACGAATGAAATTTGGCTAAGCAGATAGCTCCAGTCATTGCTCTCTATTGCCGGGGACTGAACTTTACGCTTACAAGCCAAATCAATTCAACTCCGGGGGATATCAACCGCTCGGGTTTTCATTCTACTTGGTTAGTCATTCAGAGGTTCACATAAACAGAATGATAAAAAATGTGGAACAAAATTAATGCAATAACATTTCGTCATGTTGAGACTTGAGCTGCGGCCCCCGCGAATAAATCTAATATTTCCGCTGAATAATTCTCGAAATTACACACATTTGAATCAGATGCTTAACTGCAATAGGTTGAGTCTGAATCCACTAAATTGTATGTTTTTTGCCCCTCATGAATCAACGTACTGATGTACCAACTACAATATTACAAATTCATGTTTCTTTAATTTCCATTCGAGTAGCTATGATCTAGTATATATCATGTACATTTGTGCAGAACATATGTATGCACTCTCAGAACTTTTAGCCCCGTGGGGCTTCCGGGGATTGACCTGGGATGTCGTTGTGCACATCGTAGGTCATGGTAAGAATAGGTCTCAGCTCTTCAGACAGCTTGTCGTAAGAGGCGACTAACTGAGGCACCCGTGGGTTGTGAAAAGGAATAGGAACCCCACCCGCGTGATATGACTGAAATATAGTTGAAAGCGACGTTAAATCATATTCACTCACTCACTCAGAACTTATATCTGTTCGCCATGTTTATGTCATTTGTCAAACGTCTTTAGTGAACACTGTGCGTGGCTTGTCTGCACGCTATGTTTGCACTCGATTGTTTCCACACGACCTATATATACATGTCTGCGGGCGTCTCGTGTCTGCACACTACCTATATTTCAACATGATAACCTCATTCTCAAAGAGAACCGTGTCTAACCGCGGGAGACCAAAGCGCAGTAGGGAGTCTCGCGAGACGAGAATGATGATAACCTATCGCTGCTAGCCTTGTCTGCGCACGTAGATGCGTTAGGTTTGCACTGAAGAATCTCTTAACTTCGCATCCCGTTGCGATGTTAAGGGCTTCTACACCGCACACGTCATTTGTCTGCGCGCGGCCTATGATCTACACGACGTATCATTGCGGCCTATCATTGTAGCTAAATTATCGCAGGCAAGATGCGTAACGGGATTCAGACTTGTCTATATGTCAACCTCTGTGAGAGAAAGCAATAAAACGCGACCCGATATTTTGTTGTAGTTTGCTCGAAGCTCTTTTTTTATGACAAATTACCCGGACCTGACGCCCAGTGCTACAAACCTTTGTGCCCCTAAATTACTACAAATGTATGATAGACATTTATCTAGTTTTGAACCCACACACCAGAGAGTTTTGTGTCCTTTGTGACATGCTGTGTGATTTATTGGAAGTCAAGTTATCCTTCATAAACCAGAGTATAGTGTGTCCATTACCTTTACAGGCTGTTAACCTTTGAATACGGTACCCATCTGCGCGAACCCAATCAAATGAAATGTTGACAGTGAGATAAGCCTAGGCCTGCATGTTTGTCCCGGTATAAGAGTAGAGTGGGCAGTAATCTCCTTTGCCACGAGTTGTTTTGCTCCTAGGTGTTGATAGCCGAACAGGTCATTGTTGTTGTGACCGCTGAAATCACTATACGCCGATGTCCGATCAATCTGCCCTTCAGTGAGGTCGATGCTCATTTCTCGCACGTTGATTTAAACTGTTAATTTCTGTGAGGAATAAAGCGACGAGTGCTTCTCATTGGCTGAAGGTTAGTACTGGTATTAGGCAGTAAAATGTCTGGGTGACGGTACCCGAAGATGTATTGATATCCTCTCATCTTTCGTGTTCCACATCTATTGTTATGCTGCATCTAATTGCACTTTGCGATATACCGAGACGAACTGTGATCTCAGGACTGAGTCAAACTGCGCTCTTAGGATCGGAGACCACAGACCCGAGAAGGCAGTTGAAGCAGACCCGAGAAGGCAGTTGACACGGCGATGCAAGTTGACACAGCACCCGGGAAGACAGTTGGTACAACACCCATAAAGGTAGTTGACACAGCATCCGAGATGGTAGTTGAACCGAAGATGGCAGTTTTACATAGTAAGCATGATCACAGTTTGATATAGCATATTAAATTAGCGGTTTGATTCAGATATTGGAGTCCAGCTGCTATCTTGGATTTAGAGGTCGCAGGTTGACACAGCAACGGAGAATGCGGGATACAGCACACGAGCTGGCAGTTGACACCGTAGGCCCACTCGTGATGACAGTTGACACAGAAAACGAGATGAGTAGTATATAAAACACCGATTCCCGCCGATTTATGCAAATTTGTGGCGGTCACGTGGCGGCTCTCGACCAATCAGAAGCGAGTATTTCAAATCATCGATGACCTTTCCCACCTCCAGCACAGAAGAGTTCCAATCTAGGGGGAGGTAACTCTGGGTCACTATAGTTCCGGCAAAGGGCCCCTGGGCATGTATTCATCCGCGGTGATGCGGTTTTGGTGATGATGCGGTCGCGGAAAAAAGCTTCCGCGGAGAAAAAGTAGTCCCTAGATAAAATGGTCCGATTGGGTCGAGTGAGGTATCAAAGTGAAGCTTATGTGAAGGGGCATCTAATGGGCTGGGTGTGGTGTTGAACTATCGGCATTCTGCGCATGCGCGGTGGCCCAAGGGTATGCAAATAGACGTTTTGGAGCTAGGGAAGCCCCTAATGGGCCGATGGGGTCATATGAGGTATCAAAGTGAAGCATTCGTGAAGGGGCATCTGATGGACTGGGTGTGGAGTTGAAATAGCGGCATTCTGCGCATGCGCGGTGGCCGAAGGGTATGGAAATAGCCGTTTTGGAGCTAGGGGAGCCCCTAATTGGTCGAATGGAGTCGAGTGAGGTATCAAAGTGAAGCCTAGGTGAAGGGGTATTTGCTGGCTGGGTGGGTGCATGTAAAATTTTTCCTGAAAAAATACGGAATACGGACTTTATCCTAAATTACGGGAAAATGCCTATATGGGGTATGGGAGGTATAGGACCATCCTGGGAAACCTATTTCTCGACATTTGCGGTATAGGTTGTGGGGTCGCGTTTTACTCGTCTCGTCATTTAGAAGAACATGATAGGAAGTGTCCCCACGAATCGGTGAAATTTTTAAAAAAAGTCACCGAGCCCCATATAGTCCCATACTGGGGTATAGGATCAATGTTTGTCCCCCTGGGAAACGTACTTCTATACATTTGCGGTAGGGTTGTGGGGTCTCGTTTTACTCGTCTCGTCATTTAGAACATGATAGGAAGTGTCCCCGTGCGAATCGGTGAAATTTTTGAAAAAAGTCACCGAGCCCCATATAGTCCCATACTGGGGTATAGGATCAATGTTTGTCCCCCTGGGAAACGTACTTCTATACATTTGCGGTAGGGTTGTGGGGTCTCGTTTTACTCGTCTCGTCATTTAGAACATGATAGGAAGTGTCCCCGTGCGAATCGGTGAAATTTTTGAAAAAAGTCACCGAGCCCCATATAGTCCCATACTGGGGTATAGGTTCAATGTTTATCCCCCTGGGAAACGTACTTCTATACATTTGCGGTAGGGTTGTGGGGTCTCGTTTTACTCGTCTCGTCATTTAGAACACGATAGGAAGTGTTGCGGAGCGAATCGGTGAAATTTTTGAAAAAAGTCACCGAGGCCTGGGTAGGCCCATAGGCCTATACTGCATGGCTATGGGTGTATAGGGCCATACGGGGTGGACATGTTGGAGTCTAGGTGAGTCCCTAATGGTCCAATGGGGTCGAGTGAGGTCTTATTTTGAAGCTCTCGTGGAGGAGCACTTGACTACACTAATGGTTCGTCCGTGTTCAATAGTCTGCGCATGCGCAGCCTGGTCGTAGTATAGAAAACAGGCATTTTGGGTGCTATGTAGGGGTGTGTTTGGGTTAGAGATGAGCTAATCACGGTTCGAATGGGTCGTGTGAGGTGTCAAAGTGAAGCTTGTGTGGGGTAGAGTCAGACTGGTGTGTTTTTGAATCCATGTCGCGTTAATCTGCGCATGCGCAGTTGGTTGTAGTAAGTAAAGTGGCCATTTTGGGGCAGTGAAGGAAGGTATTTCGGGTCAAGATGGGCTATTCACGGTTCGAATGCGTCCTGGAAGGTGTCATCTTGTAGTTCTCGGGGTGTACATTCCGATTTGAGGGATGTCCGCGTCATCTGTGACGTCATCGGTACGAGTAGTAGCGAAAGTGGACATTTTCGGGCAGTACATGAAGGTATTTGGGGTCGAGATGGGCTATTCACGGTTCGAATGCGTCGTGTGAGGCGTCATTTTGTTGCTCTCGGGGTGTACATTCTGATTTGAGGGATGTCCGCGTCATCTGTGACGTCATTGATGACGTCATCGGTACGAGTAGTAGCGAAAGTGGACATTTTGTGGGTGCGTGGTGATGAGCTTGGTGTAGAGAGGGACTATCCTTAGTCCCAATGCGTCGTGTGAGGTGTCATTTTGTAGCTCTCGGGGTGACATTCCGATTTGAGGGATGTTCGCGTCATCTGTGACGTCATCGGTGACGTCATCGGTACGAGTAGTAGCGAAAGTGGCCATTTTCGGGCAGTACATGAAGGTATTTGGGGTCGAGATGGTGCGGTAGGAATATCATTCTGCGCATGCGCAGACGCAATGCGGAGCTCTCGTCCAATCAGAAGCGAGTATTTCAAATCCGTCACAGAGCTCTCAGCCAATCAGAAGCGAGCATGCGCAGACGCAATGCGGAGCTCTCGTCCAATCAGAAGCGAGTATTTCAAATCCGTCACAGAGCTCTCAGCCAATCAGAAGCGAGTATTTTGACCCTGTGCATTATGGGCCATATCCAAGATGCCGGCACGTATGTTCAAGATGGCGGCACATCCGGTGTCGAAAACTGGCCATTCCGTCGGGATGTGGTCACCTGGTGTCGAAAACTGGTCCTTGTATGGGTCCTGCTAGACGTTTTGACGCCATGATATAGACCGGAGAGAGAGAGAGAGAAAACAACAAAAACAAGGATGACACATGAGGGAACAACAACAACAACAAGTTGTTTTTTTTCATATAGTTTATTTTCCCCTCCATCATAACATACCCACGCTGGGGGAGCCGCGTTGGGTATGTTTACAATTCAAGAAAGACTCTTGTCCAATCAGAGACCGCCATTTGCATCTGTCCTATTCGTTCCTGTCCGTTAGATGTATTCTTGTCCAATCAGAAGTCGCCATTTCAGAGAGTTCCTTCTTCGGTCATGTTCATTCTGAACCGTTTATTCTAATCATCGTCGGCCAGGCCTGGATATTCTTCGGGCAGCATGTCCCGAAACAGTTGTTTGCGCTTTCTGATCGCATTTTCCAGGGCCTCGGTGGGTGGTAAACCCATATCCTCGTCCAAGTGACGCTTGGTCTTCATGATGGACCTGTGCGTGGGGTCCCCTTTCATTTCAAGCGGTAGTAAGGTATACTGTTCATAGATCGCCATGGCTGTTTTCCTGATGCGGGGGCGCATTTGGGTGTACGTCTGTTGTAAATTATCCTCTCCGGCGTCCTCGATCGCTTCAGCGTGAGTATTGATAGCTGCTGTCACAATACGATCCCAGAAGGTAGGTTCTGCCTCACTTTCCTGGGATGAAGGCTGATTCTCTGAGGTCAAGCTCTCCATATCAGTAGATAGACTGTAAGCCATCTTGGATTCGGTATCAGTCGATGCACTCTCATCAATCTCTGTATCAGTATCTGCCTCAACGGGCTCCTCGGCGTCTTCAGTCCCATGTATATTTTCTGGTGTCGCATCATATCGTAATGTCTGGTGAACGTGCGTTCACACTCAGAACAAGTATAAGCCATGTTGACGGTTGAACGTCGACTGTGCGTGTTTTGGGAATACGCTCGCTTTTATAGACAGTAACGCCCATCAACGCTTAGCTCAACGCTTCAACGCCCTGGTGAATTAGCTCAGAAGCTCTGATTTCATGGAATTGACACCAATTCATCGAAATGCAGTGACGCCCGTCAACGCCCGTCGTTACGCCTTAACGCTCGTCTCAACGCTTTAACACACTTTCTTAATGCTTTAACGTTGTATAATGATGCGTTCGAACAAATGTTTCTTTTGTGCTATTGCTCTGACATACGCCGCTTTCCAGTTCATGCCCGAGGTTTTCAACATCGACGCTGTTCTTTCAATTTCCATATGGACTGGGTCCTTATCCAACAATTTCATATGAGTCAGTAAGTCGACATACTGCTGACGTAAAGCCCGTCGTAGTCTGGGTGCCAATCTGTTATGGGCTAAAATTGCAGCTTCCTCTTTCGAATACCCTTTGCGTTGAAACTTGTTTCCTGTGGCCTCCAACATCCCGCCCATCTCGGCGTCCATACTTTCTTTGAACAAATCCTTCCATAGCCTCGAGTTCACATTATGTTCTTCAACCTCAGGTTGGGCCTTCACGGTTGGGTGATATTCCAGGACTGATGGTATGAAGCGGGCCCGCTGTATGGGGGTGGGCTTCTGCTGCTGCTCTGCCAGGAGTGCACTCGGCGGATGGTGTAGGGGTATAGGCCGTTGTGGTGATTCCTCGCCGGGTAACAGGTGGGTCGTCAGCCGACGATCTTCGGGGGTATGGGCTTTTAAATCTACGAACAGGTAGCCGTACGGACGAATTGTCGCTTCTTGAAACGCCCACATAAAATGGTCAATGTTCTGAGGATAAATTCGACTACCAAACACACGGATTTGTGCTCTATCAATGGGATTGGAGAACAACACAAAGTATTGGCAGTTCAAGGCAATATCTCTGGACGCCTTCCCTTGAGAAAGAGATTCTGAGTCAAATAGATGACGGACAGATTTCGATGATGGGACCCTTTGGTGAATAGGTCGGCGATTTTCGAATTGTCCTTGGCCGCACTCATCAGATCATCGAGCACTACCACGTTGGTCTGCTCGGAATCGAAGTAATAGGGTTCGTCTATGTCGTGAGGAATTCCTGGAACAAAGCTCACATTCTGTAGTCGTGCAGTTTCGTAGGCGGGCTGCCATTGGCTATAACACCAAACAACACGTGTCGGAGCTGGGGTTGCCACACCTTCCTCTAAGAACTTCATCACCCAGGACGTCTTTCCACACCCCGTAGGGCCGCTCACCGTCATCGTATAAGGGTGCTCTAATACTGTCGTGTGTGACGTAGGTGTTGATCGTTCCTCGCGCGTACTTTGAATTTGCACGTTATCGGGACTCCGTTCCTTGAGATGGCTTCGCTGTATATGTCTACGTAGATTAAATGGCGTGGAAAATGACTTCGAACACAAATGACATGCGTAAACCATGGTTCTCATCTCCACGGACACCAGGCGTATAATGAAGCTTTCACAGATGCATGTGTGTGTTTATATGCAAGAGCTCCGAGCTCGCGGAGCTCTTGGAGCTCCGGAGCTCATGGAACTCGGAGCTCCGGAGCTCCGACGCCACCACCGGGCGTTGACGGGCGTTGCTACAAGAGAACTCGGAGCTCCGGAGTCCGGAGCTCACTTCCGCTTCCGTTCACGTGACCGGAACTGACCTTTGACCCCGGCGCGCAAAGGTTTCCACCGCGGTGGAAACCTTTACAC